>CABEEJ010001085.1:0-25444 GCA_901482245.1 Timema douglasi | reverse complement strand
AAAAAAAAAAAAAAAAAAAATTCAAGTCTCGAATTCAAAAATATCCTTGGTGATTATAGAACCCATCCCTTGTTTTTGAGCATGAGCCACATTTAAGAAATAGCTTCTGACCTTTCGGCTTTAGTTGCCATAGCCATCATCCTAGATCAACGTGTAGGAATTTATGTCTTCATTGTGGCTCTCAAGTCTAAAAGCATTAGTTTTAATCCAAGCTTTGGGTGCAAAAACCTTCAAAACACTTAGTAGCTCTTTACAATATAAGGTTAAATATGATTTACTGTTGTTTTTTTTTAATATATAATAAAGCATTATTATTAAAAATTTAGCTCAAGAGTTGGTTAAAAAGTTATGTTCTTTAATTAATAAATATTTAATTGTTGTTTTCAGTGCTGTCCCTAGGAAACGGTTAATTCCCGCTTAGGTATTTCTCAAAACAAAATTGTAATTCCTACACAGGGCTAATAATTATAAAAATGATCTTATTCATAACTATTAATAACATTTTGATGTCTATCTTCTGAACAGTCATGACTCTGCAATTATTCATTTAAATAAGTTGTCAAAAGGATACTGGTAGGCTCTTTGAATAAATAATTTTTATTTGTGAAGAACTATGAACTTTACATTTAAGCCTTCCCATTTAGTACCTATCATACTGCCAAATAAACTATGCATCCCCTAGCTTGACATTGATTGGTTTAATTGTAGATGATATAATTTACCAGGATTTAACTCTTGGGTGTGACTAAAATTGTATCACTAAGAATTTTTCTCCTATGTACTAATTACACTGATGGGCTAAATATGATGAGGTTTAATTTGGAGGAAGTGTATCCACAATTGTATAGAGGGAAAGTGGAAAACCATTTTGAAAAAGAACTCTGTACTTCCGGCCAGGATTCAAACCTCAATATCTCCATCATCAGCGGTCTAGTCTATTGCAAGAGTGTTGCCTCATCACATGAGGCCATCGAAGTGGGTCACTAAGAAATTAGTTTTCATCCCTTTTCAAGCAGTGGTAGATTGTGTTTGGATTCTGGTTATTAAGATAAGATGTCTGTTAACTATCAGCCCAGTAAGTAATCTTCTGTTTATTGTATAGCTTACACATAGCTACTAAATCTCCAAGCAATATAAATCTTCAATTTGCTTCACAAATCCTTGTCGACTCTGTCAAAAGTGTGAAAGTGTTAATACGAGCACTACCTTTCAAGGTAAAAAGCATACATATCTTTAGAGGACTTATTAGAAAGATTAGTAATCTAGAATAACCAGAAGGCATTAATAATCCAGTTGCATTAAGGATACTAAAAAGACAATCAAACAAAATCTCCTAGCTAGACGTGTCAATGACATCAGAACCTTCTACACTAAAAGTACCATTTAGCACTGTGTTTTGATTTGTCTTTGAAGAAGAAACCAGATTGTGATGTAACTAACTAAAATCCGCATTACTGGTTGCATGGTCTAACATGCCACTCTCGCGTTGGACTGGATTAATGGTGACAGGAGATCGAGGTTCAAATTCTGGTCGAGTGCATCGATAGTGTTTTTTTTTATAGATTGTTTCCCACTCTCCCCCCACACAAGAACAGCCAGGTACATTTCTTATCAAGTTTTGCCTCCACAGGGTTGCCACTATTTTCTTACTACCATGTTCTCTGTTTTTTCCAGACGAAATTCTCATTTTTCCAGATTGAAGAAAAGACTAGTAAAATTTCATTTTTCACTAAACTGACTCATGTGAAATCATATAACTTATGTTTAAAACAGGATAATTTAAGATTTGTGGAGAAAGTACATTTACTATCACTTCACAAGAATAATTAAACATGTTTGACTCAGCGTGCTTGGATCTTCATTTCCCTTTTTCGTCTCTAAATATCTTTCTCAATCTTTCCCAAATTAACCAATATTGCAGTATTTTTCCTCAATTTTACAGAATTCCCTGTGTTTTCCCAGTTTTCCAGGTGCGTAGTAACCCTAGTCCGTCATTTAATTTCTATTAAGGTAACTAATGTAAGAGTATAGCTTGAACGAGCTTATAAACAACAAATTAAACGGTACCGGCACAGATTTATCTGATTTCCAAACCCTTCCTTCACCTTTGACAAGAAATGTATTAATCACAACTTGTGAATGTGGGGAATGCCAGGCCTCCACCGTGGTTCGGATCCTCCACCGTGGTTCGGATCCCACGTTAAACTGTAGGTCCTCCATTTCATCCCACAATCACCCTACCATTACACATTAGCGTAAGTATGTACAACCTAAACGGGTAGTAAGATGAGGTGCTAATAATAATAACAACAGATTAGACTGTTAATCTCTTCTTTTTTTTTTACATAAGTTGATGGAATTGATGTGTAGTTGAATGACTTGGCACTATCACAAGAGAAACAAGGGTTACAATGTGGTCATTTGAGAGGGCAGCGGGCTACATTCTAATTCACATGCATACTTTTCAAAGAACAGTCATAAAAACAGTAGAATGGACACACCCTCCACAGGCGCTTGATTCACCTGTTGTGGGAAAGCTTGCCTGATTTTTCAAAGAAACATTTAATTTGAAAAAACATCAATGGAAAAATACATTCAAATTCACAGGAACTTTCAAGTTTGGTTTCTTGTTTGTTTAAATAAACAACATGCAAAATTAGTAGGGGTGTACGAAGTACTTTTTTCCAAGTTGAATGAAGAAATATAAAATATTCTCGAAGCCAAATAAAATTTCAAGGTATTTAAAAAAACTGAATGTTGAAAAAAAAGTGTAATGTTGCATATCTATATACCTCTAGGTTTTTAATATTATTTCCAAATTTTTTTTTCGCAGACAATTAACATATTTTATTTTAAGCTGATAAATTACTATCAAAAATTTTAATCTAATTATTTTATATATTTTTTATTTGAACAATAATTTTTGATGTACTTAGCAGCAAAAAATGACAAAAATTGAATATAAATGAGAATTTTAGATTTAAATAATTTTAATGCTGAAAAGTCATAGTTGTCGAGTCATTAATTTTACTTTCGAATTGAAGTCAAAACTGACAAATATTTTAAACTTCGCACCCCCCTAAAAGTTAGTTTTATTGGAAGAAACCAGTTGCCTACCTTTGATTCTCCGAGATCACAAAAGTCAAGAAAACATTATAATAATCAACGTTTCAAATATGTCATTAAAAGTAACACTCACTCAAGGGTGTTGGCAGGCACTTAAAACTATTAGTCACTCGTGAATTCGAATGAAGAGCTGTGTGAAACATTATGAAATTGTTGGATATTTTGTTGGTTTAAAACTACAGATCATAATTTGTTTAATCCAAACACAATTTCTGAAATTTCTGTTGGAAGATTTTTTGTATCTGTATTTACTAAACTATGGTATGTGTACCCTCCTCCCTTGACAGGGGTGTGTGATGGAATTTCAGGGGCATGTGACATACCACCAAAATTTACTCAGCATAATTTATTTTTATTAGAGATGGGTCAGATTCTATATTTCTCAAATCCAAATCTAAGATTTTTTTTCAAATCCAATTTCCAATCACCAAATCTTTAAAAATTCTTAATTAGACTGAAAGCACTTGAAATCAAATTTTAAAAAGTCGTTAAATGCTTGGCATAACTGATAAATGATATTTTGTTAGTCGTGTTTATTACATCATAAACAATAAAGAGAACACTTTTCCTAGTAAATTAATTATATTAATACAATTTTGTCATACACAATACAAGTCATTCCTTTTGCCAATTGTTAGAAATTGTTATATAAAGTCAAGGTCTTCATAATTAATATATTCGAGATACTTTTTAGGTATTTTCATGAATCTCAAATCTCTTGAATAGCATAGGATTTGAGAGATTCAAGCCTTCCATCTCAACTTTTTATATAAGAGTGAGTATGATAATCAACTTAACATAAATTTACAGGATGTAATGAACTTTTATAACCCTTTCTTCTCCTAACAAGATAAAATATGAGAATAAAAACCCTACCACAACAATTACACACCCTTTGCAAAGGGTGCATCCACCCTTATAAGAATAAATGTATTGTGGCATGCATTGGTTTGTTTAAAGTCCTAAGTTACAGATCAAGAGTGTAATAAGCACCTCTGATCGGTTAGCATTTCACTGGTAAGGTCTGGGCCAAGTACCAACATAAGAAGCTTTGAAAAATAAAACTCTCCTAGCACCAACGAAAAAATTAAATTAACAGGGGTTTTGGTAACAGAGCCTTGTCATACTCCAAACCACAAGCATATCAGAACCCAATCTCCACTTGTTCTTACTAGCTTTGTGTGAAGTTCACTTTTATAGCATGGGGGAGCTGAAGAGTGGTATAATCTACAGAGGGGTGGGGAGAACGGATGAGAGTAAGAAAAGATAACCTTCACTTACTGTTTCAAGTACACGTGTTTGTTCTACTGAAGACAACAAAGTCGCAACCACCTGAAAAACATGACCTGGGGTCATGTCAAGACCGTTATATTTCCTCACATATCGAGGATTAACAAATTCAAGCCATCGCAAATAGTTTGATTTCCCATCATGTCTGCGAGTTATTTATTTAGACTTGTACCACCAATTACTCTGGTATGTTAGGAAGAATGTACAGAAAAGAGGGTTTGTAACGATTAAAAGGACCAACATGAAGTGGCTTTCACAATGAAAATAGAAAGACAGTTCACACTTTAGATTGCTGACACTGGACCAGGATCAAATCAAGAGGTGGTGGGAGGTGTTTTGTGGACTAGCCCCCATCATCTCACAATTATTATTATTAATAATTTTTTTTTCACTCAATACCTAGAGTATGTATGATAATAATGGGATGAAGAGAGGATGGACAGGGTTTGTTCCAATTAAAAAATGGAGTTAAGCGAGGAAGTGTCCTCTCACCATTACTATTTGTATTAGTGGTTGAAATGATAATGAATATAGTGGCAGGTAAACTGAATGAGGAGAAAATGAAAGTAATAATGTTTGCATATGACTTGATGGTCTGGGTAGAAAAGGAAGAGTAAATACAGGAACAGTTGCAGGAATGGAATTAGGAGTGAAAAGGTGTGGAATGAAATTTAGTATGGCGAAAAGTGAAGTGATGGTGATGGAAAGGAAGATAACATGGCCAAGAAAGGTGATCTAACTGGATGGAGTAGATTTGAAAGAAGAGAAGAGCGTGAAGTATCTGGGTAATGTGGATTGAGGCAAAATGAGGCAGCAGAGAAGATTTAGTGAGATGAGGACAGTAGGTAGAGGTTTTCTACAGGTGTGTAAGCGACCTACTATGGAAAAGAGAAGTGCCCCAAAAGTGTAAGGAAGTGCTGTTTAGAGCATACTTCATACCCATAGTAGCGTAGAAGCGGAAACATGGACTTTGGATCAAAGAAAAACAAGGAAAGTCAAGGCCATGGTAATGAAGTTTTTGAGGAGCAGGTTAGCTGTCAAGAGAAGAGATAGGATTAGGAATTAAGATGTAAGGTTTGGAGTTTGAGTACATGAGATAGTAGAGGAAGCTAAGATGAGTTGGTATGGACACGTAATGAGGATGGAAAGGGAGAGGATTCCAAGAAGATTAATGGATATGAAGTATGTAGGGAATAAACCATAAGGGAGACCAAGGACGAGATGGGAGAAACAGATAGCAGCAAGTGTGCAAGTGAGAGGAACAGAGTGGAAGAGAGTGCAGGAGGAAGAATGGCGGAAGGACAAAGGGAGATGGAGGTATTTTACTAAAAAGACCCAGCCACAGGCTGGAAACAGTTCATGATGATGATGATGATGATGATGATGATGATGATTATGATGATGAACATGATGATGAACATGACTCAATACTAGACTGATAGCTTATTAAAGTTTAAAAAAAATCCTTCTTCTGTTGGGGGACTTTTCCATGACCCACTGCAGGTAATCTCCCCACCCCTGTACGGCCATACTCTGGACAGAGTTGGGGTACTGCAGTTGCCAATTGCCAATTAAAGTAACTATCCCAATACTGCCACATCGGTCAACCTAGGTTTTGTTCTACTTATACTCTTCAAGAAGGAATGTGAAATGCGCAAAAACAATTTTCAATTTCCAACCTTCACTCTTCTGTTCTGTTCTGAACAAGACCTACGTCAGAGGATGTGATAGTAATAAACTGTTTTCCTCCTTGTGCAGTGGCAGAAGTGTGAACCGTGTTCTTCTTTTCAGTGTGGAAGCCATCTTGTGTCTGTCCTATTTGTTAATAACACTTTTACCTGTGCAATGCTCCTTATTATTTCTAAATAAATATGTCTGAATACTTAATAACCAAGGTATCTATTTTAAATTGTTATAAATAGTCACGTGTCAGTTAAATTTTGAAATTATTTGGAAAAATTCAAATTCACTAAACCGTAAACAACTACCTATTACGACCTAATACTTCCAATGACAAGTTAAATTCACTGAGGTTTATAAAATGCAACCAATAAAGATGGCTTAGGAATCTTTTAAAATTGTTAAGACCAGGTAATTATGAGTATAATTTAAGGTAGCTTGTAAAACTAGTACATGTGTTCACAAATTAGTTGTTGATGAATAAAAGCAAAGTTGTAACATGTTATCAAGAAGACCTCCAAATACCAGTTAACAAATGTCTACTCGATTTGTTTAAATATGTATCTGTTTATTTAACAATTAATAGAACACATGACTGAATTGTTAATCCACAATATAATACTCAAAATTAAGTAGATGTGCTAGTTAAATGTATATTTTATGATACAGTAATATAATTAGGTTCATATTTTCTTCCTTTTGTAATTTCGCTTGGTGCCCATATTCCATAATGTCATGAGTCAAAGATTATATCCGTATGTAATGCTGCTTTGCCTTTACCGTTTAGCAACTATTTAAATCATTTGGCTTCAAGTTTTGAAATATATTTATTTTCAAAAATTGTAAAATAAAACATCTTAAAAAGTATTTTCAGTCATTAAAATAATTCCTGCTAAAACAAAGTAACAAAAAACATATAACTCTTGTAGTGAATACCAATTTTAATACTATCAAGTAAAACCCAAGACATTTCTAAAAAAAGATGTTTCAAGAGATTGAGTGAGTGGGAGGGAAAATAATAGACAGTTAGTGAAGAATACAAGAGGTCAGCTATATTTCATGTGTACCAAAAACTGGTGTATGATGGTGGTCCATAGGATTAATAGTGGAATCAAATTAAACTATGTGAGTGAAAAATGTCAATAAGCTATGTTGATCGAAGTTAGAAAGTATCGAGGATATAAGACATCTGATCAAGGGACCTTTGATTTGTTTAAAAGTCGATCAGGGCCCAAATTGGTTGCCGACCCCTAGTTTAAAGCACTAAACTGTGATAATCGCCAATATAGTTGAGGTATGAATTTTGGTGGAAAACTCCATTTTAACCTTTACATATAGTGTACAAGTGGTTAGTGGCCCCCTAAACTCAGAAGTCCCAGGTGCCAGTAAACAACACAGATTAAATGGTTTAGAAACAACACTAACCAAAAATCAGTATTATATCAGGAGTATGTATAGAAATAAATTCAAATTAAATCAATAGATACAACAAATGATTGATAATAATATTGTATGATGAACATAATNAACCCCCCCCCCCCATAGTTTTATAAATGTATTTTAAACATAAAAAAAAAAGAACAAATCATTCTTTTAAAATAGGAATAAACCGCTCTAAAAAGTGACTGGCTTTATTTCACAACTTGAAATGAAACTAAATCAAGAAAGATGACTGCCGTGTTGGTAACTTACATGGGGCATGTGTGCCAACACTCCGCCAACACTGTGGATCTCAGGGATAGGCATATTGATGACAACGTCGGGTTTGGGCTCTGATTTCTTCTCCGACTCTGGAGGACTCTTGCGGCCATGACCACTTTCTTCAGATTGTTCCTCAGCTTGGGACTACAGTCACCAACATCAGGTGTGCCAATGAATAAAACCAGAGAGTGATAAGTACTTCAGTTATTTGAGATTGGAAAAACATGCATTCAAATATATTATAAATAAACAATAAGTTTTACATGAGTAACATGTAGCCTTTTTGGGTTGCCACTGTCAGGGCCGGTTCTGGGCTGTTAGCCGCCTGCGTGCCACATATATTTTGCCACTCATGTCAATGCTGATCCTCTATAAAGGTAGGATAGGTCGGAATGAATCGATATACTGGATTAATCGAGCCATGTTTCTATTTTTACAGAAGATGAACAATATTCTGTAAAAAATATTGCATTATATATTTATTCCATTTGATATGATTTATTTTAATCTTTATTTAAAACATGACTGTACAAAAATATCACATAGAATTAACAAAATGTGTTCATAAAGTTAAAACTGTACTCTTCTTGCTTTCTTATTTGCCGTTTCATCAATAACATCTGATAGTTTTAAATATGCAAACAATACCTTCACTATAGATCCTTGATCGCTAAACCTCCTTTGAGTCATTGACATTCTTAAATATTTTTTTATAAGTTTGAGTTTCTAAAAACATCTTTCACCTGATGTTACACTAACTGTTAATGTCAGAAGAATTCTCAAAACTATAAACAGATTAGGAAATTATGACATTAAGTGTTTTTTTAAAACATATATTGATTTTTTTAATGGGTCTGCAATTCTAATGTTCACAGTGCTATGTTTTAGCAGGTCATTGAAGAATTCAAAACCATCACTATCCTTAAAACTTGTGATTAATTTATTGATTTGAAGAGAAACATCTAACTTTTTAATTTCCTCTTCACTCTTTTCTCAAAATTCACAAATAAATATAAATACATTATTAGGTCTACATTCATTTAGATTTTCAAACCTTTCCCAAATAAAATTTAATACTTTAATAATAAATGAAAGATAAAATTGTATTCTGAAAAATTATTTTGGATTTATGATTTTTTCATCAGGACTTTCATGATCAAAATGGTGAACTTAAGTTCTACTCCTTACGACTGGAAATTTTGTATCAGCTAATACTTCTGCAGCTAAAATGTATGCAACCCTAATAAATTTACTAAATGCCTCATCAGATCTGGCTGAACTTACAAATTTATCAAGCTGACTCAAAACATTCAAAGATTCATTATGTTGTATTGAGAGCACTTTAACATTTTCCTTAATAGTACAACAGTCTTTTTTTTTACATCCATTACTATTTCTAGCCTGTGGCCTGTGTCAGTTTTTTATTCAATTAATATATTTTCCACTATCAGCTGGTTAGTCCTGTCATAGCTTCCTATGCCTTATAATATAACTTAAGACTAGGAGACACAACATCCAGTCCCTGCCCGTTGAAAGCGTAAACACACATTTCCCTAATGATAAATGTTTATTCCATGCCAAGATTCAAACCCGGGACCCTAAGCTCAGTAGAGAGACATGCCACTGACTGAGATAAGGAGTCAAATTTAATAATACAATAATAATAAATGTAATAACTAGTAAAGAACAGACTTTCAAAGACTTGTCCTTGTCTGTCATCTACCGGTCAGTGCTCAAACTTGTATGCGCTGCAGCACACTTTAGAGATGGATGACTTATGACATTGTACATGCTTTAGAGGTTAAATTTCCTTTCGAGTTCGTAAAAAGTTATAACAACGATGTTAAATTTTGCTTTAAGATCACCGGTATGGGAATAAGATAACATAATATTGTTTATTAAAAATTATCATGTTTGCTATTTCATTGCTACTGATTATACTAAAAATATTGAATGATATTTTAAGTTTATTCTTTAGAAGTGCACAATAAGGAGACCATCCTAAGGATTTGGCTGCCTGCGTGCATGCATGCACTGCATGCTCACTATGTTTTCAAAACAAACTTCCCTGTGTTTACCAGATTTTTCAAAAGGGATTCAAATTTTTAAACACATTTTAGAGAGTAATATAGATGGAAAAAAATGATATATTGTGAAGTCATACTATTTGGGTTTGGAAAACGATAATTTAAGCTTGATGAGGAAATTCATGCAGTTGTTAAGCAACCCAATTTTTAAAATGTGACTATGGGGAACCTAGACAGGGGCTATGGTTTAGTCCCTTTACGAAGATTATTATAAAGTATTCACATCTGGTGGGTTGACAGGGTTCTCCGGCATAAGATACTCCATCAGTTCCAGAGCCAGCTGGTGCCACATTACGCATGACTCGCAGAACACGCACTCCACCTTGGATGTGCAGGTGTGTGTACCGACCCATGACGCTCCAAGCATGCACTTGAGCAGTCGGCACACATCTTGCGCCAGCGAAGTCTGTACGCCGTTGTGACGTTCAACCTCCTGGAGCTCCATCTTGCAACAATCAGCAATCAAATATCATTGGTAAGAACTTAGTACCCGTGAACAGCTTGCACCCTGTCTCCACTTAATGTCTACATTTGAACAAAATATGCTTTCCCCCAAGTAATCCAGTGCAAGCTTGCAGATGGCTCTTTCCCAAGTTAGTAGCACAACTTCTTCTCAAGTGAAAGATTACAGGTGACTATCCCCCAAGTTGGAGCCTATCCCCAACTTCGTCCAGTACAAGATTACAAGGGGAAGATGTAAAGAAAAAATAAAATGTTGATGTGAAAGGGGGAGTAAATCTAATTTAATCTAATCAATCAAAAAGTTTATTTTTACTAACATAAGGTTATCTTTAACTGCTTATGTGGTCTAGTGGTAAGAGGTCCTGGATACAGATCCAAGTATTCCGGGTTTGATCCCTGGTACTTTCAAATTTTTCTGTGAAGCAGTGGGTCTGGAAGGGGTAAGCTCAGCCTCATGAGGAGCTACTTGAATAAAGAGGTGGTGTTTCTGGTCTAGAAATTTGAGATTAACAGCCGGCTATCAGAAAATGTGGTCACTATCTTTGCCAACATATGGCAGCTACTTGGTCATTAGCTCACTTGTGAGCTGACACCACGGAGTTTGTTTTTTCAAGGTTATATTTTCTAATTGTTATCATACAAAGACTATACAATATGAACTTGATATGCATATAAATAAAATACATTACATTTAGTGTTTTATTTATTTTAAAAATTGAATCTGTTAAGAAAAGCCTGTGCAGGGAGCCCGAGATAACTATGGGAGAGCACACTTTGATAGATGCTGGTCTAGACTAGTCATACCTGCTGAAGAAGTACATCCAACATCAAGATGCAACAAGAGAGGTTCATTTCGACGTCTGTCTCAAACTCCACATGCCTGGAGGTAGGCAGCTCATCGTCCGACAAGGGTGACGTGTTGCCAGAGTCATCTTCGACCACTGGGGCTGAAAGAATGTCACACTCAGACACAATCTTCCTTTCGAGTAAAGACGCATCAAGCCTGGGAACTTAATTGGATCAAAGTAAAGCTATATGATGACTGTAGTTTATTGATATGTATTAACATAATGTCAGCAATGGTTTAATATAATGAGGAAGAGGAGATTAAATAAAAGGAAAACCAACATTTGAGCAAGAAAAGAATTTTAAATCAGAATAAGAATAAACTATTATAAATAGTGTCAAGACGAGACCCTGAGTTCCAAACTTTTTTTATTCTGAGTAAAGCTCAAGTGAGCTACTCAGAAAGTTCTTGACTATCAATTTGAGTTGAGTTGAGCATGAATGCACTAAATATGTGTTCTAAAACTTAGCCATTTAAATAAATATCAAATGAAAATTAAGAGTTTTTTTTAAATAGTTTAAATGAAATTAAGTTAAAGTAGGGGCAGGAATCTTGAGCCATCAAACCCTTAGGGAGATTAGAGAATTAGGTATAGACAGGATTGGATCCCAATCCCTCGGGTAAATGTCAGGAATTTATCCATGTCCGAGAGTTGGGCGGGAAAGACCGTTTCCCTGGCAAGGGTTCGGTAGGGAAATAAAGCCCACTCATTGTTCCAGCAAGTACTACTGGCTCAATCTCTATTGGAGACAGTCATCTTCTTTGTTCTGTAGCAAACTTGGGGCTATTTTACTGCCTGTGGTGAGACAAACAAGTTGGGAAGCTCAGAGTCAATGTCTATTGACAGTTATTTGTTAGGTTTGGCAAGCGAGATTTAGAGAAGGACATAGCTATATTATACTCTACCATCTTCTGGGGCATACAAATAGGGGGAGGTAGTAGCTTGCCAAGGTCAACTATTTATGAGCATCAGCCTGTCAGTTGTTTGCAACCAAACAAAGAGTAGAGATTACAGGTGTGTTAAACAAAGAACCTTTAAGGGGTGTCAATTCTAGAGAGCATTGAAGGGGCTTTAAACAGATGTTTCAAGGGGTTTCAAAAATAGATCATATTTAAAGTGTTTCATATCTAAATATATTCAAGGGGTTTAAGAAAATTTAATATTCTAGAGGATATTTAAGAAGAGTAAGAAATATATTTTTTTATCTTTTGCACTCTTACACTAGTAGTTAAAATATATAGAGCATCATTTTCAAAAGAGATTAACTAATAAAAATAATGTATTAAAAATTAGCTATTCAATTTGTCCTATTTAATATTTGTTCAAAATTTTGCTATTTGTTTCAGTAAAAAATGTTATTTGCACACCCCTATCTATATTATTATGTTTTTGTGATATATTATTTGTATTATATTTAATAATGTCAAATCTTTTACAAGTATTATCATATTAGTTTTAAAAATAATATAGATTTTTAATCTAGAATTAATCTAAAGCGTTATTTTTATAATTTCTCATTCCCGCCCCGATTTCGATATTTTGACTCATTTACCGTCTCATTCCTGTCCCGATATAAAATGTCATTCCCATCCATCCCTATAAAAAATCAACACAGTATATATTTTTCAAAATTTTAAACTGCAATTTGTTTTAGAGCTCTAATATTGCGTATTTCATCTCCAACATAATTACATTATATACTTTACAACCAGAACCCAAATAATTGATTTAAAACTCAACTGAACATAGGTATGAATGTTATAATGAATGCATTTTAGAAATAAATAGCAACATTAAGTTAATATTTATGTTTTATACAATTCTATTATATGCATAGTTTTTCCCAAGATTTGGATTCAGGATTCGAAGGTGAAATGAAAATTTGGATTTGGATTCGTAAACTAGTGGATTCAAACCGACTCTAAATATATATTTTTTTAATTCTTGAAACTACACTAGCATTAACCGTTTTACGATGAAAAAGAACAAATGCCAATCGCATATTTCACAAACATTACAGGACAGAAATTGCCTTGTGTAACAAACTCAAATTTGCTGAGCCTATAAAGCCACCGGGTTTGAACCAGAGTTTCTACCAAAAGCTCGAGTTCGATATTCAAGTGTTCATAGACCTCTACTCTACATGTAGCCAATGCTGCCAATGTATGTAACAGCATCAATGCTTTTCAAATGAACAAGTTTTTTTTTCAGTCTTACTACCTGTTCAGGTTATGTGCATATGATTATTACTCAAATGTGGTAAGGATGAGTAAGGAAATATTGTAGAGTTAATCTACACGTATTTGAGTGGAAAGACAGTAAGAAACCATTTAGGAAAAACCACCCTCAGTAGACCCGACCAGGATTTGAACCTTGAGCTCCCCGTCATCAGTAGGCCAGTCTAACACAAGAGTGACACCTTAGATATAGAGTCTTAGAAAATGATGCCAGTGAAGTGGATCTGAACAAATGTAACACAAATATTGGTGTCACGTATTACTTACAAATGCTGCTCTTTCTTACGCCTTCCTCTTTCTTTATGGGTTTCTCCAACTGTACGGGCTCCTTAGGTAGAGCTTTCATCACTTTCACTCCATCTCCAAACATCAAGAACAGCAGGTGAAGAGGGAAAACTATCTCCAGCATTGTTAGAATCTGAGTAACAATCATATCATATTTAATTTAGGTTTTATTATGATGTAAATTGATAAAAATAAAGCAAAAGTTAAAAATTAAACTAATAAGGGCAAATTTAATGAAAAACACCCACCTAGGGTAAAAGGAAAATTGTGTGAAGAATACAATGCATAAAGGTGACTTTTTTTCTTTTTTTCTTATATCTTCTATAGTAGAAGTAGTCACACACACACACACAAATAGAGTAACATTTCAGCATTGTTGCATTCATAAAACCAAAAAAGAGGGAAGAGCAAAGACATTTTACACAAACACTAAAAAAAGAAGTCAGATATTTGTGTAAAGTGTATTACCTCTTTCCTCTTTTATGTTTTATAAAGGCACAGTGCTGAAATATTAGGCCTACTCTATTTGTGTGTATGACTACTTTTACCATAGAAGACAGGATAAAAGAAGAAGATGTCACCTTTGTGCATTGGATTCTTCGCACATTTTCTCTTTCCACATGTGGGCTTTCTTCATTAAATTTTCACTTATGTTAATAATTCAATTTATTTTTCCTCTATTTTTTTTCAATTCCAATTATTATAAAATCATTCAGACATTTGGGCTCCTCATTGTTAAACATATTTAATCTAGAAGTGTACAAAATTTTGAAATTTTGACTTGGCTTTGGAAAAATATTAGCTTCAACTTCACTTTGCCGAAAGAAAAAAAAATTTGGCTTCGCCAATAAAAATATTCATAGCTGACATAATCAATTTGTTTTAAATTATTTCTCTTCTGTACAGTTATTATTATCATCATTATCATTATCAACTGTTTTTTTACCTAAGGCGGGTCAGTTTAATGAAATTCCTCCATCTTTCTTGATCCTTCCATCATTCTTCCTCCTTTAATTTCTTCTCCTCTCACTTTAACCCTTTCTATTATCTGCCACTCCTATCTCTTTCTTGGCCTCCCTTGCGTTCTTTTTCCTAAATACTTTGTTTCAATTATTTTCTTTGGCATCCTCTCATCCTCATTACATGCCCATACCATCTCAGTCTGGCTTCCTCTACTTTCTCATGTACTCCAACATCCTCATTACATGCCCATACCATCTCAGTCTGGCTTCCTCTACTTTCTCTTGTGCTCCAACATCCTTATTACATGCCCATACCATCTCAGTCTTGCTTCCTGTACTTTCTCATGTACTCCAACATCCTCATTACATGCCCATACCATCTCAGTCTTGCTTCCTCTACTTTCTCATATACTCCAACATCCTCACTACATGTCCATACCATCTCATTCTTGCTTCCTCTACTTTCTCATGTACTCCGTCTACTCCTACTCTTTCCCAGATAACTTCATTCCTAATCTTGTGTCTCCTAGTGATAGCTAACATGCTCCTCACAAATTTCATTCCCATGGCCTCCCATTTCCTAACAGTTATATACATTACAAATTAATATTCATATGAAAAGATCCGACATAATTGATTTGAGTGTTGTGATATTGGTAATGTTACGTTATTACTGTTCAAATATAAGCATACCAGCTTTTATTTCTTCACTGTACTGTTATTTATTTTATCAGCCATTAAATGAATATATATTATTCAAACTTTTATATCAGTTCACTTTGAATTAATAAAGTGGATTTTACTACTCTTAGGGCCGGTCTTATGGTTCCTGGATAAATATTAATCTGACCGATAAGTATTTTTATCTAGTCGATAAGTTAAAAGTAAATTTTATGATTGCCAGATAGCATTTATTTGCCAGATAAAATGTATTTATCCATCACATTTTTATCAGGAGGTTTACGTACCTGATAACGTTTATCTGAAAGTTAAAATGGACGTTGCCATAGTGATGCGTTGTTTTTAATGAGGTTTAGCCTATCAGAATCGGTTTCTAGGTTAAAATCTAGGTTCACATATTTAGTAGGCACAGGCTTAAGCTATACTTTATACTTGTATATAAAGTTATAATAAACATACTTAGCATCGTGTCTTACTATCTGTTCAGGTTATACGCTTATAAAGTTAGAACATTTAATTCACACTTTTACAAAAACCGAACACTATTAGTAGAGTTATAGTTATATAAGAGCCAATTACTTAAATGTGAGTACAATAAATGAAATTTTGTAAACGTTGTACTGAACTATTGGACATATTTTGGCAGATGCCAAAATTAATACTTGCAAGACAACCTACATTCTGTGCCCAAGTGACGCCATCTGTTTATTCACACTCGTTTATCCACTATTATTTAACAAACCTTGAGTGTTGTAGCTACTTTTAGTCAGGTTGTAGCGGTAGCAGCAAGGTTTATATGCATGCGCGAACCAGTAAAAACCGTACCAATCTTGTGTTTTATGCATAATAATATATACATTCCACAGATAACTATCCAGCAGATAAATTTAGTTCATAATATGCATAAAATATTAAAGTGGCTGATAACCTTTAACCTCCTGATAGCAATATTTATCCAGTAGTTATAAGACTGGCCCTTAACATAATAAATTAGAATTTAAAGTGAAATTATTTGGAACTGTAAAGATAGCTAACAGCTAATCTGTGTGAAGGTTCACAATATAATCTTTAAAAACAGAATGAATGACTGTGCGTAAGAAAAATTACTTGAGTTCATTTTTACCTGAAGCCAATGCAAAGCTTGTTCTTGAACTTTGGCCGATGTCTTCTTGAAACGAAGGCTGATAAACTTGAACAGTTTTTTAGCATCAAACCCTAGTGGGCTCATGTCACAGTCTAGGATTTTGCTGAAAACAAATATCCAAACCTAATCATAGCTACCTTTTAATCATATCTAATAAATCAGAAAAACAGGCCAAATCATTTTAATTTCAGTAATGGAAAATAGTTTATTTTATTTGCTCTTATTCAAAGTGTTTATTTACTATCCATATCAAACCAAATCTCTCACTTTTAAGAAAAATTATAATTGCAAGTGGCATCAAAAAGTAAAAAATATTAATGATCTACAACTTCCATACAATATGAAAGAAACCCATATTTTCAATAAATAGTCCAATTTTCATAGGAAGGTCATTAACTAACAGTTAGAAAAGTTACTAGATCTACTTTCGAGAATCAATATGTCAAGTCATGTGATCTACGGCTTTCACTTTTAAAATTTTTTGTAACTAACACGACCTAAATTGAGACATATTTGTTTGCTATTGTTGTGTTCTGGATTGTGAGGGACAAAACGATTATTGCAAGGTGTTATGATTAGCTAGTAAACAAATAGAAAATATTATGAGCTGACAACATAAACAGTGTCAGCATTCCTCACGGTAAATCAGGCCAGAAGACAGACTAAAAAATGCTGGATCCTAGCTAACGGGGTTGACTAATCACCATCGAGTCTAGAGGGTTATTCTGCCAGTTTTTGGGGCTACACGGGTTAGGACGGTGGATCACCAGTACCTGTATTGGAGGGCTATCATCGAGCCCAAAGCACTGGGGTTCATTAACCATGTAGGATCACCTAGGGGTCAGTCAGGCTATTGGTTAAGCATTCTCAATTTTCAAAGGAAGAACTTTTCAGGAATAGCAAACATATTATTTTGTGGTCAACATTGATAACATTTTACTATTTTGTTAGTGTTATTTTATAGTTCTTGGTGATATCTATCAAAAATGGCAGCTGCAGACCATGACTTGACATATAAAATATGTCAAAGTAGATCTAGGAGCGTTCACAACCGTTAGATAAGAGCCTTCCAATGAAAATTGGACTGTATACTGATTTCTCTACACATGACATACCTGAGTAGTATTTTCAACTCGTGCAGCTCCTTCTCGGGCACATCATTAACCATAGCTTCCATCCAGTGGGGCATGACATAATCCCAAATCTCAGGGGTGATTATTTCATACGGTACCAAGCAGAACAAACGATTCAACCCTTCCTTCAAATGAATTGTTCTGGAGACTAGCGTGTCCCTATTTAGCAATGATTTAGTTAAATACATTAATAGCACAGATAATATCTATTAAAATTAATAATCTAGAAAAATGCACACAAATAAAACCTTTAACTTTTAAAATGTTTAAATTTATCATCATTAAATCTTTCATTGGTACTTTATTTATTCAGTGCGTCTCAATATCCATTTGAGTTACATGCATATACTGTTATGATAAGACTAATTTTTATTTTATTAGCGTCTTACTACCAGTTCAGGTTTTCACATATGTACTAATTACACTAATTGGTTAGGGAAGAAGGAAGGTTGAACTTACAGGAAGTGTGCCCACATTTGCTTGGAGAAAGTGGGAAACCATTTAGGGGAAACCACCGACAGTACACCGATTGGGATAAAATCATTATTTCCTCATAGTTGGCAGTCTAATCTATTGCGAGAGAAGCACCTTTAGACCAGGCGGCCACCGAAGCAGGTCTTTATTTATTCATCACATCTCAATATCCATTTGGGTTACATGCATATAGCGGTATGTTTTAAGAATGAGTAAGGTTGAATTTTGAGGAAACATACTCGTATTTGTGTTGAAGGAGATTAGAAAAAACCTATAAAAAAAGAAAACACCCTTAGTATACCCAAACAGGATTAAAACCCTGACCTCCCCGTTTTCAGCAATCCAGTCAAATGCAGTGACGGTTTAGAATCTTTAATTTCTGTTTTCCTCATTGATTGAATGAAGCATACATAAAAAGTGTGCAAAACTGATTTTTAATATTCTATTGCAATTTGGTTATCAAGGTTCTAAGCGGATTGTTTGAGGCACACAAATATTTGTCCGAGAACCAACCATTTACATCATGATAAACTTACCAATGACCCCCGACACGGGCGTAGTCAGGTGGATGCGGTAGCAAACAGGAGACAAACACTTTGAAGTGTGAGGCACACACTTCTGCCAACCATCCCCTCACAAACTCTGTCTTCAACCTCTCCAAGGTACTCTCTTGGTCTGCAACAAGGGAGGCTTTGTCAAGATTGAGGGAAAGTCAGAAGTTCAAGTTGGTGGAGGTCTTTTGATAGTTTACATTTCTGCCCCCTTAAATTATTTATGAGGCCCAAAAGGACAAAATATCTGTTTTGAAAGTGTGTGATATTTTCTACTAGCATCAACTCTTTCCAACTTGTGGCCGAGTTAGTTCAGTAAAATGACTCCTTATACCTTTGTCCTTAGACCATTCTTTCTCCTTTATTTGTTTCCATTATTCTCTTCCCACTCATTCACTTTTTTTTTAGGGGTCGGTGGGCTCAAGTTTAATTTGAGTCAATCCCGAGCAGGCTTTTCATAAAGCTTCTGAGTAGTGAGTCGATCTCAAACTTCGGTTGAATAAATATGTGAGTTTAAAACCTAATTATGTTGATAAAAAACAAATATATATTAAACTTGTTTTAACTAGTGTGTCATGATACAATGTTTATAACAATGGACTTTGGTTGGTTATTTAAAATTGTATATCTTAAGCACAATTTTTACATTGTATTTTCATAGAATTTTATCCAGAAATTATCAGAACAGTTCATGTTTGATTTAATAATCGAGAAAGTCTTTATCTTAAATTGGCTTCACTTCAATCTGAATAGGCATTCACAGGTTAATATAATAAATTGCCATAATGGCCCACATGTTCTTTCCCACATCCAATCTCTAAGAATACACACTTTTTAAGTCAAGGAAAAAAAAAGCAAACAAACCAATCACCTAGCTTTGATTTACATTGATCACCAAGAGCTGCTGAGCTGTAGCGAGCAAGAGCAAAACTACTTTTTGAAAATATAAATAAAACACTTAAGTAGGCTAGCGAAAACTATTGCTGTCTCTCTCACACCCACCCTGCGAGGTTTGACCTTGAAATGTTGTGAGGACTGGAAAATAGCAAACTGAATGTTCCTGACACAGTTAATAGCTGCACATGTGTGAAAATCAATTATTGACAGTATAGTCATTGAACAATAAAATGTACACAACCTAATGTAAATAGCCCAGCAAGCATAACAATAAACATGGTCATTATAAGTTAAAAAAAATCAAGCCATAATAAATTATAGAATTAACTTTTAAATATACTCTAATAAAAACACAAATATTAATTTTGACATCAATCAACATCGTCTAAAGTACAGCTGTTCACTTGGTGCTGCAGAGAGAAGTTGAAGCATTAATGATTTTTTTAAGATGTACATGCTACACTTTTGCATTAAGCTGTACTTGATACTATCCTGCACTAAGATTATTTGTGCTCTAACACTTCTACAGAGATAGATATGCCTTTCTTTACTTACTCTTCATACCTTCCTTCACTAAACAACAGTTGATGACCTTGACAATCAAATGACAAATCTGCACAATACCCATTGGGGGTGGGGGGAGGTTTCTAACCCCCAGCCCTCCCCTCTTTCCTTTCCTCGCCTTAGCTCCTTCCCCCTTAACTATGCATTAATTCACAAAGCACAACCTCAGCAGTAAAGAGATGAGTAAACAATGAGACTTTCATCACCAGTCACACAATGTAAGGCAAAGAAATAACCTTTTTCAAGAAACTTGAAATTGGAGCCAATTAATCTGTTGATTCTGACCCAAAGAAGCTATTTGAGGCTCGGCTTGAAAATCCGAGAATATTCTCGCAGCTCCCTACTGAGTCTTTCTACTAAATAAGATAAATTAATGGGAAAAGATATCACATTACACAATTTCTACCCACTTTTTCCACCTTTCATTAGGTGGGCTTTATTCGTTTCCATCTGTTTTTCTTCATTTTTATCATACTCTATGTTTTAAGAAATTATTTTAGCCATTATATCTCATTATTATATATTAAATTAAGCAAATGTAATGATGGTAGACTACTCACCCTCAAATGAGTATGAAGTGACATCAAACCAATGAAAAAACATGGAAAGAAGTCGACCGAGTGTCTCCACAGGCGTGGTCTCATTGGGTGTGCATAGCCCCACCAACAGCCACACCCCATATCTACCCAACAGCTGACGCTCCTCCAACGAGATAGGATCCTCCGTGGACAGCACGTTCAGTAATGTGGCCTTTGTGTGGATATCCGCAGGGTCCTTGTTGCTGTCGGAGTTGATGGGCTTCGCCTCTTTCAACAGACTGAAACCAGAACAAGGCTACATGTCCACTGTCTATAACCAGAGTTCTAACCAGACGTGGTTTACTTTTCAAGAACAAAATAGTTAGAAAAGTGAGACTTTGCTTTGCAGATGTTTTAGACTGCATCTTTCTACCCCTTTGGGTTGTACTAACGTGTATGTTTTTAATTTCTTTTTTAGCACTGTGCCTTACCATCCATTCTGGTTGTATGCTTACGTAATAATTACAATAATTGGCCAGGGATGAGGAAGGTGTAATTCAGAGTAAGTGTACCCACATTTTTATGGAAAGAGAGGGGGGGAAATCATTTAGGAAAACCCCCCATTCAGTACACACAATCTCCCCATCAGCAGTTTAAATAATAATAATAATAATAATAATAATAATAATAATAATAATAATAATAATAATATAATAATAATGATAATAATAATATAATATAATAATAATAATAATGTTAATGATAATAATAATATAATATAATAATAATAATAATAATGCTAATAATAATATAATATAATAATATTATTATTAATATTATTATTATTATCATCATCATCACCGCGTCCTACTACCCGTTCGGGCTATACACACAGCAGTTTAAACAATTGTGAGAATAGTGCCTTAGACCATGTGGTCACAAAATCAGGTCTTTGTTGAGGGAATCCCACTTTGATTCTCGTTGGTTTAACAAATGCAACTTGGGAAGATTGTACATATTACCAGTTATTTTGTGTGTTCAGAGTCCCCAGTAAAACCTCCTAACCTGACAATGGACTCGACCATATATGTTTGCATCTCTGCGTTCATGTCCCCCAGCTGCGGCAGGCTTGTGTGCACAATGTGGTCCCCACCGCGACGGTTGTTGTGGCGGATGTTGTGGCACTGCTGGCAGTACCGGATGGGGTGGTTCCCGTTGTAACTGGCGCATTCTGTCGAGAAACATATGGACACTGCGTACTTGTCCAACGCCCTACAGTTCTGTTGATATAAACACATCAGACACTTGGCATAAAATCTCAGTGTACATCAAATTTTTAGAATAGTAAAAACTAAGTTAGAGTTGGTCATTAAAACATGGCAAAAAACTGAAAAAATAATAGCTTGTAAAATACTCTTGTTAATGAATTAAGAGATGAAGAATATTAAGAAGTGTTGTGTTTTTGTGTTTTTCCAAAGTAAGCAGAGTTTGTTAAAACTGTACTTGTGGTATGTTCTCACCAACTCGTCCCCATTCGACCAATCACATAAAGACTCTGCTCTAAATACCTTTCATTGGAATATATTAGGGTCGTCCGAGTATGCATTTTTCACTTTAATTTGAGTGTGAATGAAAATGAGGTGTTTTTTTAGTTCAGGTAGTATAGAGCAATATTTGTACAAGACATATTTCAAGTTGAATTTCTGTAATGAAATCATGCATAAACCATAAATAAGTTCAAACATAATTATTTTAGAATTGCTTTTTTTTTTACAATGGTTAAAAAAATTCATATTTTCAAGTAGATTTAATATAAGAATTGTATTTTTTTTAACTAGACAAAATTAAATATTGAAGGACACTATTTGTAATAAAACTATATATTAAAACTAAACTAGTAAATTTTGAGAAAAATATCAAAATTTTTTAGAACTCAGATTTTTAAGGTTTTGTAAAAGTCTTCAGAGTCAAGTTTGAGGAGCTACAAAAACTGAAAATTTCGAGTACATGCACACCCCTAGAATATGTTCTTGTTGATACCTGACCAATGATTGTTCTACTGAGTGATGAGAACAATTCACCAATACAGTTTCAACAAACTCTAATTACCCTGGTATACACAATGACACACTACTACACTACACTACACAGTGTTCTTGAAAATGTTTACTGTCTACACATGTGTATTAGTTGAATAAGCATCCCAGACATGCCTTGTTCTCACAGGTCATGGATACTTGTTGCATCGGATGCAGTATGTCACAGAACATCTGGTTTGGATGTTCTCTGTGTATTTCATTGGCACATTCTATACACAGGTATAGAGGTGGGGCGCTGTCGCTGGCAAATGTTATTGAGATGCAGTGATCGTAGCAAACTTTCGCAGCTTCTGCGTTGCCCTGGTTAGGGCACATGTCACGCTGGCAGACAAACGGCACCAAATCTACAGCAGGGGGAAAAAAACAAGACATTTATTGCTCAAGTTTAAAAATAAGCTTGTTCTTTGAACAGAAAAAAAATTGGCATAACAATTCCAATGTAAATTGTATTTGTAAAGAAAAACAACCACTTTTGACAACAATTAGTTATTTGGATATAATAAAGATAAAAAAAGGGGGGTTGAATGAGTTTACAGTTATTTTGCAACTCTGAATATTACCGGTAAATGCTATACAAGGCCATGCTTCGGTTGTTGTCGAATGGTCGTGAATGTCACTCTTACAATAGATTGGACTGCCGATTACAGGGAGGTTGGAGTTCAAATCCAGGTTAGGGGTAGGGATGGTGGTATTCCACCCTCCCTGAAAATGTGGATACACTTCCTCTAAATTAGTCTTCCTCATCCCTAATATATTTTCGTTATCAATATGTATGCACACATCACAAATAGGAAGTGAAACATGGGGACAAAAAATATATATATAAATCCAGTATAATATTTAAGTGGACTTAGATGTGGATATAATGAAATATTACTTGTAAACTTCTGCAGAACAACCCTGCGGTCAAAGAGGTTGGGGTTGAATGTTGGCCAGTAGTAAAAGAGAAGTTTTGCTGCAGAGGCTCGGGCCCCAGGGGTCCCATAAGCAATAACACACAGCAAGTCCTTCACTACGTTCTTCTTGTTGGTCATCAAACATTCCAGAAGTTGGCAGTGGTGTGCTGAGAACATTTACATCCTAACAGTAAACTCGGGTGTAGAACGCTAGTCCTCAATCCAACCATATATGAAATAATTATTTAGGTTCTAACAGTTAATAGTGTCATGTTAGAATGTAGAGTCATTTGAGTCCTACAACTCTCTTCTTCAGGGGTGTATTGGCACATTTAGTCCAATTTTCATAGTAAGAACCATATATGACAGCTAGAAAAGTTACTTGATCTACTTTCACGTGATTATAGGCCAAATAACGTGTTCTTAAGCTGTCACTTTTAATATATGTTATCAATAATTATAAAGTAACAATAATAATATTATAAAATCTATCAATGCTGACCACAAAAAAAAGTTTGTATTTTCTAAAAGGGCTTTCCTATAAAAATTGGATTGTACAAGCAAACTATTAAGAGATGAACACTCTCGAACTAAAAACTCTTTAAATAAAAGTTTATAGAAAACTCGATATATCAACAATCAATTGTCCCCTTTAGGTGGACCTGGTTATATTAATGACATTAAATAAAGATAATACCTGGGTTATCTGAGTACTGAAACACCATCATGATTATTGCTGCAACTGATTGACTGGCATAATTTTCTTCCTCGTTAGCACATCTCGCTGAAAACAAAATACATAAATGTATTTAATTATTTATAAAACTGGATTATAAATGTGCACTTAATAAAGGAAATTCAAACTACACTTTACACAAACACTTTAAGGGTGTGTATATTTATTTCACAAATAATTTTTATTTATTATGAATGTGCTGGTTTTCAGTGACTATTAGATATAATATATGAGGAAGAGGACATTTAATTAAATTCTTCTCTTTTTCCCCTAAACAAATACAATATGAAAAAACTCCCTTCCAATACATCCGGCCTTCATGATTTGATCAATCCTGCTAAGCAACACAATTATGAAACTAAATAGTTATAAAGTTTTTGTGTGAGTAGAACGTTTGTCTACTGAGCTATATTCCATTCACGGTAGGAATTACTCTCTGAAAGGTCTTTTTTCCTACCAATATCCTACTATATAGTAGATTTATGGTAGGGAAAATATTCCATTCACGGTAGGAATTACTCTCTGAAAGGTCTTTTTTCCTACCAATATCCTACTATATAGTAGATTTATGGTAGGGAAAAAGGCCTTTCAGAAGTCAATTCCTACCGTGAATGGAATAAGGGTTCTTGGTTCGATTCCCAGCATGTCCGAAAAATTTTATCATTGATGAAATGAGGATTTCCCTTTTCACAGAGAATAAATAACGACTGAGAGCTGGATGTTGTGTCTATTATAGATTTAAGTTAGTTTATAAGTTGTGTGCTGATTTAATAAGTTGGTTCAGAGACATTATGTTAAATACCTCAAATAAATGGGTGGGGGGTAGGGAGAAAGAGACCCACAGATTGAAATATCAATAAAATAAGTGAGAGCTGCAGGTTTAATACTATTCTTTTGAGATCAGAATGCGGGTCAAGTTGGTAAATATACTCAAAACTTGAAATTGTAATTAAATTAATGACCACTAGAGTGGGTAAAAATCTATCATTTATAGTAATAATAATAATATTTAGCACCGCGTCTTACTACCCGTTCGGGTTATACGCTTTAAGTACTAATTACTCTAATGGATT
>CABEEJ010001084.1:145647-162819 GCA_901482245.1 Timema douglasi | reverse complement strand
AAAAAAAAAAAAACAACTCCCATTATATACAGCTGGAATTCCAGCTTTGACTTTCCCACCATTTTAAAACCAGAAAGGACGATACTCCCGTCTTCGTCCTCTTGCTCACTGGTGTGTGTGTGTGTGTGTGTGTGTATGTTTTTAGTGGTGAATATTTTACTCCGGAACCCTACTAAATAATCTTAGAACACAGTTTTGTAAGGATTGTGTAAAAGTATACGGTTGGTGGGATATACTAAAATAATTATTCTATAAATTATTATTAGAATCATCCACAAGATATTGAACCATTTTCTTCCGAATCAAATTATTCCTAGAGTTTTTGTTAAATTGCTGTGTATCACTATACAAAAGTAGTAATGGCGGCTTTGGAGAATCTGTTGTAGAACGAAACCTCAAATTCCCCCTGATCAGGTTACCATTTTGAAGAGTGAGCTAAGAATGTAATTATGTCATACGACATGCAGTACATGTTCCAATTTAGAATGATCCAAAGATTCATTTAAGGTGAATATCCAATTAAAAGTTGTAAAGAAAGGTGTAACTCACTTATTAAGTAATTACAACTTATATTCAACATTTAAAAGTAAATATATTTTATTATTTTTATTTATTAATCACCGCGTCTTACTATTTGCTCGGGTTGTACGTTTATTTACTAATTACGATGATGGTTTTATTGATTAGGAAGGCTATATTTATAGGAAGTGTACCCGCAATCATGTGAAGGAAGCGTGGAAAACCATTTTGGAAAAGAGTGCCCTCAGTACACCAGACCGAGATTATAATCTCGATATTCCGGTCGTCAGCAGTTTAGTCTACTCCAAGGTTAGCACATTAGACCACGCGACCACCGAAACGGGTGTAAATATATTTTTCTCAAAGAAAATTGCATCGGTGGATATGTGGTTTATTGCGTCTAGGTCATCTGGTCTGTCGACCGGGTGTATTGAGAAAGTTTTTTCCTAATTTTTAAAAATTATTTCTCCAAGTAAATGCGAGTACATTTCGTCTAAAATTCTACATTACTCATCCCAACTTCATTAGTGTCAATAAATATAATAAATTAATTGACTTTTAAAGGCGATGTAGGTGTTATTTTTGGATCCAAACAGGCTATACAAAATAATCATTTTACTCGACTACATCAATTATTTTAAATCTCTTATGTTAATATTGTTAGATAATCAGTAATCACATATGTAGATGTACAAATAAGAAGACTCTTGAAAAAATCGAAATATAACTTTTTAAATATAAAGTGAATATTTCAAACCTCATTGGTGTGCATACAGAGTAAACATCAAGTTTGTCTATTCTAGTTCACTGGCGACTGAGATGTCAGTGGAGTAAACTAAATGTGGATTCTCCTAATGGCTTACAACTTTTCCTACATATCCTTTAAATTACATATTTTTTCATAACTACTTCATTAGTTCAATTAAATCCAGATACCCCGCAGGGGATAAGCATGTTAAAATAAATTAATTGAAAGCTATATAAATAATAATACTATAGAAATAAGAGAGGTTCATATTTACCAGATATGACTGCTTTGAAACGCTGAATTATACAAGCAAGTAAAGGAAATTTTAAAATTAAAAAAATACTTTATAAATATAACTATGCTAGGTATTCTTATAATTTTGAAAGTGAACACAAAACAAAAACACAAAAACCAAAGAGGTGAATATTTTTTGCAATAGCAAGAGGCCAAACAAAGAAAGTCATTAAAGCCATTCTTGGAAAACAACGAATAAATTCGTATGAAAAGCATAATGCTCGAAAAGAAATTCATTTTTAAAATAATAATTAACAGGTAAAAAATAAGGGAACTCAATTAACGTCTCATAGTTGTACGTTATCATATTTCACTTATACCGAGAAAATTTTACTTTTATCTTTTCAACATGATTCAATGTTGCTTTTCTTTTCATATCTTCTAGTAGCACGCTTTTATTTGCATTATTATAATTGCAGTGTCTTCTTTGAGTGTATTCACATCTTTAACTTTAATTAAAAACCTACTTCAGTGGCTGCATGGTCTAAGGCGCTACTCTTGCAGTAGACTTGACTGTTGATGATGGAAATATTGAGGTTCGAATCTCAGCTGGGTGTACTGAGGGTGGTTGTTCCAAATTGGTTTTTCACTTTCCCTCCACGCAAATATGAGTACACTTCCTCTAAATATAGCCATCCCGATCCTTAAAACCATCAGTGCAATTAATAAATTGGCATATAACCCGAACGGACAGTAAGAGATGGTGCTAATTAAACTTTAACTAAACCAAATGAACTTAAAATTAAATATGTAAATCTAATCTAAATAAAAAAACCTCCCCGTCACAGGCCAACCAAACTAGATGAATGTGACATCTAGCCGGCTTGGTCACCGGTGCTGGTACATAACTTAATTACTTTGAATGTATATAATATATATTGTCTTATTTATTAAGCCCTTACAATATTCATGGATCTTAAAACATAATTTTCTATTATTTATTAGGCTTTAACTAAGTCTGTACATAATTTATTTGCAGGAACGTATCTGGAACGAACTATGTATTAGTCTTACACTTTCTCGAGATTTACTTATGGCAAAACTTTCTGAGAGCAAGAGTTAGTAAAATCTAATTTTCATCAGATGGAGTTGCTTACTAACGTTATTCTACTTTAATCACAGATCCCTGAATTCAAGTTTCAACCGCAGAAACAGGCTATTGATTTCTCCACTGAATAGTATTTTCCAAAATTCCAAGTTAAACGCTGCTATCTTTAATTGAAATTGCAGACCCATTTTATTCCTGTATTTTTGTTATATTTAAATAATATTAGTTTATTATTTAGTATTTTTATCCATTTAATTTTTTTAAATCAATTAAGTGATTCTCCCAATCCAATTTTACAATTAAACATTTAAAATATAGGTTATTAGTGTATTATCTGAGCTAAGGTGATGGATTAGATAGCTAACATCTAAGTATTGACAATAACCGAGTTTGTTTTACAGACGTGGAGACTGACACATATTTAACTTAGACATACGGGTGGAAAAGCCTATTTCACACACATCTCAACACTTGTAGTGCCGTTGATGGGCTACAACTGCGTAGCTTTCCAATAGTTAAAATTCACTTAATAAAGAATATATGGATTGGAAGATGAAGTTTCCAATCATAATATATATATGGTTAGTAAGTCTCAATTTTTATATTCTCTACAACCCCACTACATTTATCCCAATATTCTCATTAATACATCCCATAATTATCCCAATTATTACACTACGTCTGGTTCTGTTAAAACATCTAAACACATTATGATTACTCACCACGTTCTATCTTCTGTTAAAGCAGTTCTGTTAGCGTGTTCCTTTAAAGGGAGCTACGCCTACTACTAACCAAGACCTGCTTCTGTTAACAAACTCAAGACTTTCACTAAAGGCCAGCGACTGATATCAAAACGTATGAGACGCCAAGTCCGGGTTGCGTATGCGCTTGGTCAATTATCTACTGCTATCTACTACTAGAATTACTTATCGGTAGTGGAAAGGGCTTGTAATCATAGCGTCTTCATCCTCCCAGCGATTATTATTCTAGGATATTCTAGATAATTCTCCTTCCGACCTCTCCACTGCCTTCCATTCTTCCCTATATATTCAAAGAGAGAAAGAAGATAAATTCGTCCATTCTACATCGTTAATCAGTCGAGAAACTACGCTAGATCTACCAGTTAGGGTTTTCAACATCATACTAACTGGACAAAGCACCCTAGAGGGCGTGGCCATGTTAGGCGCTATAGGACAGGTGTCCCCTATGAGGACGAGTAATTTAATAGTGGTTTTTTTTATAACTAATATCATGTAAGGGAGGGCTTCTTTCCCCTGCAGTAGATATTGCTCTAATACAAATAGCTGTAGAGTAGGGTAGTCATAATTAATATTTAACATTCATTCCTAGTCTCTAATTATCATGAAAGGTGTCATGATGCTATTGCAATTTGTATATTAGTTAAGTATGGAATATGGCCTTGAGAGTCATCATTTGGTATAAAATAAACTATATGATCTGTATTATGTTTATTAGTTTGTGTAATGTGTATTATTCCTAAGTGGTCAATGTGGGAGATATATACAGCGCAGAACTAGTGGTGGTCGCTTGGCCTGAACGGATTGTTTGTCTGTTTAAGATTCCAGTTGGGAATGTACTCAAACAGAGGCCCTATCCTGTTTATGGTGTCCAGAGTGGACTATATAATTAATTGAAACTATGTTACTCCTTCTGGTCCTTCTGACCATGTTTGTAGTGTGGACTAGCTTATAACACTAATGACCTAGACCACCCTGAAGTACTTGGGGCTAGTTAAATTTAAGATAGTTAAGAGTAATGGCTCTAATGTATAGTGACTATTGCTTCAATGTTATCAACCATTTATCTATTATACATATACTATTAAAGGAAGGACTTCACTTCTATTTGCTAGATATATATTTGTTATTTATATTTACTCCATATATAATGATTTATTTTTAAAATAAAATTGCCCTATTAGAATATATCTAGTTGATTATTTAGCTGGTCTACTTTATCCCGTAACTTTCAATATCCTTATCATTTTCTTACTGTTATGAAATTACTTAGGGAGGATTTCTACTGTAATTTAAATAATCAGTCACCAAGGTTAGTGCGTGAAGGATGTGTTTCACCTGTATCGGAACATCCTAGTAACGGTTCCAGACAATATGTACAAGGTATTTTATTTATAAGTTTCCAGCAGTTTATCTCGAAAAATGCATATGTAACAGAAAAGAGCAATCGCTGTGTGGTTTTGAGATGGAAATGGGACATAATTATTTATTTTTAATTTAGTGGATGTTTTCATGGTTATTTCAAGTTAAACGTTGTTTTTAAAAGTAAACCTGTATTATTTTTAGCAGAATATTATTCAAAGCAAAACACACCTTTTGCGTTAATTTGTTTTGTTTGACCTCTATTTTCAAAGATTAACTGGTATTTTGAGAGATAGAAACACATAAACATTATTTTTTGATCGAGATCCCATTGGTGAATTGTTCTTAAAAATGTTGTAGGAAGTTATTAATCCTCTTATTACACATTAAATAAAACCAGATATATGCTAATTGTTTTAGATGAGGTGTTGCTTTATTTCAAATAAAATGAAACACCACCACATTACACAATTGGTGTTCTACAATGGCCCGTTAATATATTTCCAAACCAATGGATTGGTAAAAGAGGGCCAATAGAACGGCCTGAAATATCCCCAGATTTAGCCGCTTTAATTTTTTTTCAGTGGTCTACCTTATGTATAATTTTATAAAACAAATCCTAACACAATCGAAGAACACCAAAAGATTAACTCAGCTTGCATAGATATTCCTAAAAATGCTTTTCAAAATATCAGTCTTGCATTCGTATACGGTCTGTATTATTGTATGGAAAATAACGGAAAACAATTTGAACAAATATTTTAATTCTTTGTGGTCATATTTTATGATAATAAAAATATCTTAAAATAATACCATTCAATAGTAAATCAAACATTGTATTAAATAATGTATTGATAGCTTCTTAAATTTTTTTGAAAATAGAGATCAAATAAAAAAAAATGTTTACCCAAAAGATTTTTTTTTTTCGTAGAGTAAAATTCCACTAAAATAATAGTCTTTTTTTTTGAAAATGTTAACCATGTAATAACCTTGTAAACGTTAAGATTTATCTAAAATGTATAGTGCTGTCCACTTTCCTTCTCAAAACCACTCAACCTATGTAGAAAAATATTTTTCGTGGTTTGCATACTTTACGAGATAAACAGCTAGAAAAGTAATAAAAAAAAAAAAAATCTGTATTCACACACGTGGAGGATTGATAAATGGAAGCTTCTTTCACATTTACAAACCTTCTTTATTATATACATGCTAAAAACTGCTTTCCAAGCCACAAATTAACAAATGTTTTCACTCATTTCGGTGTTTTTTTTCACCATGTCTTTCTGTTAGTTTGAGATAGCTGTATAATATGTATACATGTGAACCCAGATGAAGTGTAGTAGCATTTGCATTTAAGCAATATGAAAAACTGTTTTTTAAATAAACACCTTAGAGCGCCCGGCTCAGAATCTTAACTCCAACATTTCTATCGTTGATAAACCCAGACGGGCCCAGACTAACAACGTCTCTACATGTGTGCGGGATATACCGTGTTGTTTCAATGCCTTTTATTTTATCCTCTCACCGGACACCTTTCATCTTAACGGCGAACCAACCCTTGTCGATCGTTATAATGTTTCCGCTTCCTTTGCTCAGAAGCTCCATTTTCTCGCACAGATATAGCCTTGATTAACAGGCCGTTTGTAGAGTGAACACAAATCAATCTTTATTTTAAGTATAATGATGATTATTTTTATATAATACAGACAGGAATGTTTTAATGTACTTAAATAAAATAACCCTTCCTTATTTTGTGGTAATTATTACTAATGTATCAAAGTTTAACACAGCTTTGACAGCAGTAAGACCAAGTCAATATCATTTAAGTGTAAGCCAATATCCCAATAGCAAACGGATAACAACTTAATTAAGCAATACAACTCAAATAAAGACGGATTTGGATTAAAAGCTAATAAAATAACTGTTATTAGAGTAGAAAAAGTTAACCATGTAATAACCTTGGAAACGTTCGATTTATCTAAAATGTATAGTGCTGTCCACTTTCCTCCTCAAAACCACTCAACCTATGTCGAAAAATATTTTTCGTGGTTTGCATACTTTACGAGATAAACAGCTAGAGAAATAAAAAAAATTAACAGATGTATCCGGCGCTGTCCATAGTAACCATCAAGGCATTACGTGGCTACCCCGAGCAACGATTTTCTTTGCTTCGAACATACATAAGGAGAATATTATATTCATTTCATTTCTTCTGATCCAGTTTTTAATAAATTTAAAAAAATCCAAATAAAAATTTTAAATTTCAGCTTCCAGGTACACATTTTTGTGTACATGGGCTATTTATTTTTAAACGTTATCTCTCTGCCTGTGGCAGATATTGCGCAATGCTCATGACAGACAAAGAGACAAAAAAAAATATTTTTTTATTAATATATAAAATAATTAATATATATTATATATTTTTTTCACTGCGTCTCCTGAGTACTCGACCCCTGATCTCATTAAGCCAGTCTAACACGAGAGTGACGGCTTAGACCACTCAGCCACTGAAGCGGGTGAATCTAAAATTACTCGCGCTAATGAAAGCGTGGACAAAGTATTGATTTTTCTGTGACTGGGAAGTCAGAGCTTAAATCCAAGATGGGTCTATTCCGGGATTTTTAAAATTCTAATTTGTATTCTCCTTCATGCTACTATAAGTAGAATTTCCATTAAATTCTACCTTTATAATTTTTATCCCAAAAGATTAGATTTTCCGATAGCTCAAGCGAGTAGTTGGACGCGTATCACGGCAAAAATTGTAAAATAATATAATTATCATGCGATATTAACACAATTATTATGTTCTTACGATTTCTAAAATGTTGTCTATCTAACTGTCTAACTATATTTGTCTATTAGCAAAATTTTCTAGCACTTACATAACAAGGCGATGTTCCTCTAGTTTGATAGTTATGAATGTTTCAATCAAATATTGATTGTTTTTAAATACAAATAGTTTTCTCATTTTAGCACCACGTCCTACTACCCGTTTGAGATATGTGACTATGTGCTATTTACTTTAATGAGTTAGGGATTAGGAAGGTTGAATTTAGAAGAAGTGTATCTGCATTACCATGAAGGGATAGTGCAAAACAATTTATGGGAAAAAAACCCCAGATCACCAAACTGGGATCGAACCAACCCACATCTCCCCGTCTTTGGAAGTCAATTTTATTCCGAGAATAGCTCCTTGATCCTGCGGCCACATAAGTGGATTAATACAGATGTTGAAACATAAAAAAATAAGAATACTGGACTTCAACCAACCAAAGTAAGATTCAATTTGATACAAAACAACCCTAATTATTTCACTAAATTTAATCAATTCATAGTTATATATCATAGGTAAAATGTACTCTAAAATAATAATGGGGTCCAGGATCATTTTTTACTTACAAAATTGGCATTTTTTAAACATATAAATGTATTGACAACATTTTATAAACTTTATATATCTTTCAAAGACTCCCACACCATGAAAATAAGTGCAATGATTCTCACAAAATAATTATCAACAAGGCCTATTTTACATTATGTAGTCATCACAAAGGAGATTTAAAAAAAAATATATTGAAAGCGATTGATAGCCCTTAAATTAGTTGTTACAGGTAAGTTAAGTGAAGCCAAGAGTTTAAAATAATTTTTAAAGCTATGTAGTACTCTAGTGCAATAAATTCATGCTCCAGTTTTATTTACATTTGAGTTTCATAAATTTCTCTAAAATACATCTACCTTGAGAGTATGAAAGTATTGTAATTAAATAGATTTTTCATTTAATAATAATTTTAATCAAAAGTTCCCCACCTTAACATATTTAAAATTAATGAACAGTTTCAGAACATAAAACTAAATGTATCCAGATGCATTAGGAAATCTGCTCACATATTTGGATGACCAATTATTTATTTATTTTGTTGTTGTTTACGACGACTCTATGACGTCAACCAATATTTCCCACCATTGTTTAAAACGTCCGCACACCTCTATTGTAAAAACTTGTAAAAAATGAACACTTCAAAAACACTTTTTATCTCTCCCGCTCGCTTATAAAACGAATGAAGCATGGTGTAGCAAAAAAAAAAAAGAACACATTAACATAAATTTTTTTTTGAAAGATATACCCGAAAAGAAGGCTCCACTCGTCAAACAGCCTCACAGATGAACGGTCCACGAAACTCTGATCTCGCTAATTTATATTACAACTTTCAAATTTAGTCCACGACGTGTAAAGCTACCATATCGGGTGTGCAAATAAAATTTATTATGAATAAACTGAATTTAAATTAATAAAAAATATATTTCAACAAATTAAAGTATTTAATATATATAAATAATATTAATACCAAACCCATATAATCACCACGACGAACTCCAACCCAGGACTCCCAAAGAAGAGAATCATACAATCCCCCACATTCCCAATGCACTACTCGGCTCGACAGTGAGGACATCCAGACAAGGATTCCCCAAAGAGCACGAAATAAATCTCTCTACAGTATATACGTAAGAGATATGGACACTTTACCCAGGAATATTGACCGAAGATTACTTTCTTGAAAACAATTCTAATTATTTTGGTTTATTTAATTATTTATAGAAAATAAGGTTTAAATTATTATTTTTGACCCACTTCAGTGGTCGAATGGTATAAGGTGTCATTATAGTAATAGACTAGAATTCTGATCACGGGAATAACTGGGTTCAGATCTTGGTCGGGTGTACCGATGGTGGTTTTCTCTAAATGGTTTACACTCTCCTTTCGCGCAAATATAGGTATACATTCTCTAAATTATATATATATATATATATATATATATATATATATATATCTTCATCATCCCTAACACGATAACGTAATTAGTTTGTGTGCGTACAGCCCGAACTGGTAATAAGACACGGTTCTAAAATAAATATTTATTTTAAAATAGTTTTTCGGTAAGAAATTCAATTAACAGTTGTTTTTATTCTATCAGGAATACACTTTAAAAACATATACTCTAATAGCAATTCTAAACTAATAAAATTGAAATTAAGGTTATAACGATACTTAAGTAATGCACATAAGGGAAACGGGTTGTTTATAGTAGCATAAGTGCACCCGCATTAGCGTGGAAATAATATGGAAAAGTCACAGTCATAAATCACTAATGGAAAACTACTCACAATGCAGCCGGTCAATATAAGACCCTCGATCTCACCGTCACCGGTAATCAAGTATCTTATGAGACTGATGCCTTAGACCGCTGTACCACAGGCATGGGTGTATTATATAATCGACCAATAAGCTATGTAATTATCTTTAAACAACTTAGTCATCGTACCAAAGTGAAAAATCGGCTAAATCAACTTTAAACTTTAACCAAATCGCAGGTTTTGTAGGGAAACCCAGTGACAGTTCGGACTTTTTGTGATTTTGTACTAATTTAAAGCCCAATGCAATTTTTTTTATAAGACCTTAACTACTAATTTTTATGACATAGAGAACTTTGTCTTAATAGCGTCCATACAATTACTCATTAACATAAACTATATAAATACATTAATCAACCTTTAAACAACTATTAATCTCGTATCCCGATATTTACCTTTTTATTTTAGAAACCTCTCTGACAGATTTTATTTTAGCACCAAATCTTACAATACGCTTTTTGTACCAACTACGCTAATGTGTTAGGGATAAGAAAAGTTGTATCTAGATGACGTGTACCCGAATTTGCACGGAGGAAGAGTGTAACATCATTTAACCAAAACACACTCATTACACCCGACTGGGATTCGACACCCGATTTTCCAGTCTTCGGCATTCTAGTCTTTTGGGAGAGTAACCCCTTAGACCATTCAGACACAGTAGTGGGTAAAATGAAATTCTTCTTACTTGAAATAATGTAGTATTTTTCCGACTGTTCTTTCTTGCGATCCACATACATTATCGAGTGACAAAATATGTATACATCATGCACCTGAAGAAGGTTTGATCATCATTTACGATAATCTCATAGTAACGAGAACAATAGTCGCATTATATTGCACCGTAAGATGAAGTTAAACTAAATAATAAAACTGATAAAGTTAGACTAAAAACAAATAGGAAATATTACTTGGTTCTAATAAATAAGAGTTAGTGTATTTCAATTTAAAATACTACCTAAATGTAGGTAAATTAAAATTCAACTCCCTAAACTGTCCACTGATAAAATGGTAAAATGTTAGTTAAACAAGAATACATTACAGGGCTATTAATATAATATCTACATTTGATCAAACTAAATACAATATTTTATTCTAAAAGAGTAACAAATGAACAAATATTTTACTTACGTGATATTTTATAAATCTTGTAATGTAACGTAGAAAAAATTCCAAGTCACATAGCCTTTCTATAATTCTACGCCACTTTCTTAGTTATAATAAAATCACAATAAGATTTAACTATGTTACAGGAAATTGGTTTCATCCCTAAGATTAATTAGAAATATATTTTTCAAATTTATGAATATGTTTATAATATAACTATAACATTTGTATATATATACAAAATTGAATAATTTCGTTTGTAAACTTATCTTGTCCCGCTTACATTATTCAACCAGAAAAGTTTATGTCTACTGTAAAAAGCTATTCTGTGTCATCAGTAGCATTCAGGAGCTTGTGTGTTGCGCCATCTCGTTGCAAGCCCGCCAAACACCCATTCACAACTGACTGAATAGCTACGGGTCCACGACCACCCCCTAAGAACTTCAACCCCACGTTGACACGCGCATGCGTGACTGTTTACATTCAAGCTCCAAGAGTCCAACTCAGCAACTCAAATAAGTTGCAAATAATATACCGCAACTCATACTTGGGACGAGGAGTTACAATTCTATATTAGAGGAAAGTTAAGGTTTGAAAATAGTTCTAGAATAATTTTTCTTATATCATTATACTAAATAAAAGGTGATATTTTCTTACAATGACACCTATACATTTAAAGAATGGATTCGAAAATAATAATGCATATACATCTGTTTTGTATGTTTATATGTTTATAAAATATCATGACGTATATAACCACACACACACACACACACCCACCCACACACACACACACACACACACACACATATGCATATACAAATATTAATTTTGGTTATTTAATAAACACACACACACATATATATATATGGAATGCCATTTGAAAGGAAATATGCCAGGCCTCCACCGTGGTTCGGATTCCACGTTAAACTGTAGGTCCTCCATTTCATCTCACAATCACCCTACCATTACACATTAGCGTAAGTGCGTATAACCCTAACAGGTAGTAAGACGCGGTGCTAATAATAATAATAATAATAATAATAATAATAATGATAATAATAATAATAATAATAAGAGAGTATGCAAGGGAAGGGAAGTGTGGAGAAAGTTAGAGAGGATGGATCAAGTATTGAATTGTTGGTTATTGAGCGCGCGAGCACGGAAATGTTTGTAGTTGTTTTACGGGTTGTGAACTCTTAAAGGTATTAAATACTTAGTTCTTGAGGGATTCTTGGCCCCGTTATAATTACGTCGATTTTGTGGCGTTTATTGGTTGATATATTAAATTAGCCATAGGCGTGGGCACGGAGAAGAGGTTTCCGTTTAACGTTTAATCGTGTACTCGGATCAACCATAGGTTTGTGTTAAAGCCCTGAATAAACATTTAAGTGACAATATATCAAGTTCTTTCTTCTTTCAAAACCCCTTTATTAAGCTTCGTTGTGACGCGCCCCAAGTTTGGGTTGCGAACCACTAATTAACAATACTGGTGTGAATGGTTGCAGACATGAACTGTCTCCATGAGTGGTAAAACGGTCCACGAGAGGTGATGGCACACACACATACACTTATATACATATATACGTAAATATACATATATATATACCCAAATATACATAAGTATACACACATACACACACACACACACACACACACACGCGATAGTAAAAAGGCCAATCATTTGTAATAAATGCAACCGGTTGTAACTAAATCCAAAGAACACAAGATATAAAAACGAAATAAATAAAGGCTGATTAGCTATAGGAAATACAAGTTGAAACTATATTTTAAGAACACATTACTGTAAATATGAGGAAAAAAATAAAACAAAGAAAAACTAATAAGTTGTATATGACTATAACCTTAATGTTTATCATGTACAAATTGAATTCTTTAATTAAATATACTACTTGTTATTTGTTTAGTTTTAGACAGTTTTTAAGAAAATAATAAATAGGAGCTATATATTATTATTATCATTATTATTAGCACCGCGTCTTACTACCCGTTTTAGGTTATACGGACCTACGCTAATGTGTAATGTTAGGGTGATTGTGAGCTGAAATGGAGGACCTACAATTTTACGTGAAATCCGAACCACGGTGGAGGCCTGGCATTCCACACATTCACAAGTTGTGATAGATACACGTCTTGTCAGATGTGAAGGAAGGGTTTCGCAATCAGATAAATATGTGCCGGGGCCGAGATATATCTTAAAGACATGATATATTAATATATGAGAGCAAAAAGGCATAGGGGGCCTATCAGTTTATGATATACGACCAATTGGAACTATATGCAAAGACCACATCATAATATATCTTTGTCAAGTGGAGGATATTGTATTTCACTGCGAATGCAAATTGATTTTGGTTTCAAGATTATAATCCTATTCATAGATCATCTTCGCAACCGAAACAGCCATAGATTTTTAGGGGCAAAGAGGGATTGTAGAGTGTAGTCTTTCTTGTATAAGCTATAAGCTAGGCTTACCTTTTGCAAGTTGTTAAGGTATTCGATTATTAATCTATGATCCGTGGTGTTTTTTCAAGTTTGACAGATCTGGTATGTGGGAAACTTCTATTTATATGATTTTATACAATAAAATAATGTTGTTTATTATTGAGCTAGTATCATATTTTACTATATTAAAAGATTTATGAGATAATTTCTCTATACTTCTTGTGTTATAACCAGAGTTTGAGGGGATATTCTAGTATGCATGTGGATTTGAACTTGTTTGTATTTATTTAATAAACATGGATGCCTGCCTGATAAATAATACATTTCTCATATGACATTAATATAAATATTTATTAATCTCTTAAGTAATATTTTTACTAGGTGACAAGAGGCATAAGGCTCTAATTATTATAGTTTGGTGAGCTGACAGTATCGTAATTCTTGAGTTTTGTGCATGACCCCAAATATTGGTCATATATTAGTATTAGCATCGCATCTTACTACCCGTTCGGGTTATATGCATTATTGCCCATATAAATTAAATGCGAGTGAACGATTGAATGTTTTAGGGAAAGGTTAACTGATTTTTAACAGATATGCACACCTATGTATAGCTCCAGTAACCAGGATTTTTTTTATTATAATGTTTATGTGTTTTTCCCATAGCAGATGCTCGTCGATGGTTAATCCTACATATGAGATGAAGTCAACAAACTCAAGCATTTCATTTCCAATAAGTATTTTACCGTTTACAAGCGGATGGAAATCTGGTTTGTAAAATAAGATAAGTTTAGTTATTTTTATTGTTGATCGAGAGTTTGTTTGCATAGATCTAGTCTAGCAAAGGAAATATGCCACTGATAAAATTATTTAGCAAATCATTTACAGTCAGTTTTCCTCTTCGTATAAACCTGTGTCATACGCAAAAAGCTGTATGAGACTTTTCGATGAAGCTTCGTATATATCATTAATGTAAATTAGAAACAGAATGGCTCCAAGAATTGAACCTTGTGGAACACCACATGTTGTTGTCTTAAACTCACTAAATTATTTATCGCTTTGTTCATTCTTGATCGTGACTCTTTGATTTTGGTATTTAAATAATTTATTAGCCATGTTAACACTGCTTTGTCTATTTGAAAACGCTCTGATTTATTCATTAGTATCTTCTGATGATTGAAAGTGTTGAGAGCCTTAGTCAAATCAATAAACAGACAAAGGCTCAGTTTCTCCTTATTGATTGAATTTTTAATCTTAATAATTATATATGTAGCCACTGTTTGCGTATTTAAACCTCGCAAAAACTATATGGGCCTGCAAGGAAGTAATTATTATTATTCAGATATTTAAAGTGTCTATTTTTTACGCTTTTTCGATAATTTTGGAGAGATGGGAGATGAGGTTTGAAGGCCTATATTTATTATAATGTGTTTTAGAACGATTTTTAAAGATGGGAACAACTAAAGATTCCTTCATTTGTTCCGGTACTATACCTGCTTAAAATGATAAGCTATTAATTCGTAACAGTATAATGGATATACTTTCCTTTAGAGTCTTAATAACTTTCACTCTAATAGTGTCATTTCCGTGGGAGCAGTTACTTGGAACAAAATTAATAATAGTAATAAATTCAGAACAACTGACCCTTTTAAATTCACCTAGCACCTCTTTTTTAAATTAAATTTTACTTTATTTTCTGTTATTCTAATATTTAAAATTTTTACTTGTCAACTCATGTTTACAAAAAAATGATTTAAGGTATTAGTTATTTTATCAATCCCTTCAAACATAACGTTCTCCCTATCCTTAATTGCTTTTTTAATCTGTTGTTCAGTTTTGCTCATTTTTCTGAAGGCATTATCAATAAGTGATAACATTTCATGTTTTCCTCGTAATATTACCTAATGCTCTTTCAAACTGATTTCTAGTATAGTTTATTTGTAGCAACCTTCTCAAAGATATTACCCTATTTCTTAATAGAATGAAACTTTGTTTATATTTTAGCTTATCCTTTGCCTTTTTCAATTTATAGAAGTATTTATCACTAGAAGATATTAAATTCTGTAGCTAAACTGTAAACCACGAAGGAGATGATTTTTTACTACTTAAATACTTCTTTATTTGCATTCTATTTTCTTTAGAATATATAAATGCATTATTAAACACTTCAGTTAATTGGATGTATAATAAGTTTATGTCTGTACTATCTAGGTCTGTGTTTGTTATGTTATTGTCAAAATACTGTTTAAACTTAATTTTGGTTTTGGTTTTCTCACAAGTCTTGTTGTCAACCTCAGCATCATGATTATTTAAATTGTTAAGATATGCATCGATTATTACAAACATTTTGTGAATCGTTATGTGATAATTCATGTTATATAATTTATAAAATTGTTTATTGTGTTTATTATAATATTTGCTATTATAGTTTCATTATTGTTATTAGTTTTAGTCAGATACATGTTGTTAATACATTCATAACTATGTGAAATTATTATATCTAAGTATTCATTGGCCATAGCGTGTGTGGTGTTTATATTGATATTCATATCTCCAATGATAAGAGTGTGTTTTTAGGTAAAGTGTTCAATTTATATTCCACAAACATTATAATCGTTTGGGTATTATAATTGGGAAGCTTGTAGACATCAAAAATGTTCCGGACCTTGATGAAGGGTAGTGTGTTGATCTCTAGGGTTAAATACGAGAATTTCTCCGTTATTTCACTATTAAATAGATTTGTAACGCTTAAATTATTACTGATATAGCATGCAACATCCCCACCTCCTTTATTGTCTCTTCAGGTAAAATATGACTTATAGCTTAGGATATTAAAAAAAGGAAGTCTCATCACTGTAAATCCATAATTCAGTAAATATTATCAAGTCAACGCTAATTTTAATCAATGAGAATACACACAAATATTCTTCAAATTTATGTTTAATGATCCCAATGTTTAAATATAGTATTTTAAAATGATTATTGATTATAACTATTGAGTCAAAATAATTTTAGACATGCTGCCATCCAATTCGATGACCGCATGGTCTGACGCGTTACTCTTTAAATAGGTTAGACTGCCGACGACGGGTAGACTGAGGTTCGATTCTTGATCAGGTGTGATGAGGGTTTTCGACTCTTCCTCAACGCAAATGCAGGTACACTTCCTCTTGTACCCAGTAGGCTTAGCCATCAGCTGATTTGATGAAGGCCTCGCGTTGTCGTCTTCTTCTTAGGTTTTCGTCCACGGCAGTCAGCTTCGGTAGAGCATCTCGGGGTTAATTAATTAATGGTGGGGGTAGAGGTATCCAGTCGATTTAAAAAGATGTTGTTTAGTTGAATTAGAAGTTTTATTTTAACACATGATTTACATATTATTATCCAGGATATTTAATTTAAAAACACGAAATGATTTTGCCATGGCTAAAGATAATTTAGCCACCTGGTCTACCTCTCCTATCTCCCATCTCGAGACTCTACACTGACGAGAAGTGCAATTGATAGTACAGATCTTAACTCTTTGCGTGCTAAACGGCTAGTGTCGTCTCTACTCTTCGCGTGCTAATCGCTCAATGTCCGCGTCTGACGCTTTCCTTACAGATAAGGTCAAACAAGGACGCTAAACCAAAGGCACTGATTGGCCAGTAGTCCGCGCCAAAACCTCCCCCTCCCCTGAAAGG
>CABEEJ010001084.1:92823-141842 GCA_901482245.1 Timema douglasi | reverse complement strand
TGTATAGTGCACCAGTAGTTGGTGTGTATAGCGCACCAGTAGTTGGTGTGTATAGCGCACCAGTAGTTGGTGTGTATAGTGCACCAGTAGTTGGTGTGTATAGTGCACCAGTAGTTGGTGTGTATAGTGCACCAGTAGTCGGTGTGTATAGCGCACCAGTAGTTGGTGTGTATAGCGTACCGTTAGTTGGTTTGTATAGCGCACCAGTAGTTGGTTTGTATAGTGCACCAGTAGTTGGTGTGTATAGCGCACCAGTAGTTGGTGTGTATAGCGCACCAGTAGTTGGTGTGTATAAGCGGTCTTTTCATTAGACTAGATTTTTAATGCTATGGAAGAGGGGCTTAAATCTTGGTCTCATGCGTTGATGTTTTGTTTTTTTCCACATAAACTATGAATTATCAAAAATATTTTCTTTCGCCTTCTCCACGAAAATATCAATATACTTCCTCTAAACCACCTTTATCATTATTCCCAGTTATGTTCAAGTTGCTAATAGATCTTATGTTAAATTTGCTATTAACAAGCATTTTACCTTTTTTTAGGGTATTTAAAGTGCATTTTCTTAGCCGATGTATTATACCAGAACAATAATTACACATGAATTTAGTTTTTATAAGAAACAAAAAAACCAGTCGTCAATGCGTCACAGTGACAGGGTAGGCCTCAATTTCACAAACTATACATTGTTAGGCCATGCCTGGAATAAAACCAGGAACCTTTATATTAGTATATGGACTTGGTAACAATTAAGTTAATGTTTCGGGCTATTAACTAATTAAAACCCACTCCGGCGGCCACGTGGCTTAACGCGCAACTCTCGTTTTGGACTAGACTGCCGAAGACGGGGACATCGAGGCTCGATCCCAGTCAGGTGCACTGAGTGTGGTTTTCTCTAAATGGTTTTACACTATCCCTCCACGCAAATGTAATTCACTTCCTCTAAATTAAACTTTCCTAATAAACTCTAACACATTAGTATAATTAGTACATAGGCGTATAACCCGAATGGGTAGTAAGATTTAGTGCTAAAAATGATTGAGCAAAATTAGTCCAAGCCATTTGGTATGTGATCTAAATCTCAAATTAATCTTGTCTAGACTGGGTGGTTGGAGTTAGAATCATGGATGAGTATAGTGAGGGTAGTTTTCCCTGAAAGATTTATCACTATTCCTCCAGGAAATTGTGAATAAATATACTCTAAAATGTACTTTATTCATTAATATACCATTAGTTTTTTGTTTTCCACTGTGTCTTATTACCCGTTCGGTTTATACACCTATGTACTAATTACACTAATGGGCTATGAATACCTAATTTATAGGACGTGCACCCTCATTTGCGTGTAAACCATTTAGGGTAACTATCATTAGTGCACCTGACTGGAATCGAACCCTGATATCGCGATATTCAACAGTCTAGTCCAACACTAGAGTAATGCGTTAGACCACGTGGATACCGACGTGGGTGTTAACTTTATTACTATGCTTACGACACGAACATGTTGGGAGACACCGCTTGAAAAATAAATTTTTAAAATGAAACTTCAGACACCAGTATTCAGTATTTTGTGTTAAAACGCGTCAAAATAAAATAATAACAATGGACACTTAATTATGGTGGGAAACAAATTTTAACCAATCCGATCGGGATAAAATGTCAACCATCTATCCAAACTAAATATTCTGGCAATTTTCGCTTAAAACCAATAATTATTAATTACCTTGTGCTTCTGGACTGACATTGTTTTTAACTTCAACTTGCAGACAAGGTAATAGCAATTCAAACTACAAGTATTCGAATTTTTCGTACAGGTCTTTGGGTCTCTCTACAGTTTAAATAGAAAATGGGTTTGATCTAAAGGTTTACTGATACATAAGTTAAAGTAATTGGAATGACTTAAAAAAAAAGTCTGTCACATTATCTTTATCCGTAGTGCGTCTATTTAATAGTTTAAGGGTCCAAGGATTTATCCTTGCTATGGGCCAAAATTTATATTTGGTAAATTGTTGGTTGGGGAATTAAACATTAATTTTTTTTTTCTATTCTGGATGTTAAGTTGTCAGCTGAAATGATCATGATGTATGCACACCTACCGAAGTGGATTATATAAATTAAAAAGTAAACCTAATAATATGTGCTTTGATGCTTTGTTTTACAAAGTTAAATAATAAATAAACCATTATGTCATCTAAATGAGTACTACTCAATATCTTATATAGAGCAAACTTGTAGCTTTTGTTTTATCTAGAATTTGATAGATAACAACAGTTAACCTAACGTGGCATGTTATCTATTCAATTGAAGTTAACGCGTTTTTTGTTTTTATTAAAAAACTAAATCATCATAAAGTTTGAATGGTTGTTTCCAAGATTTTTATGATAGATATGATTTGTTAATGTCGTTTATTCTAGTCTTTTTTATTTATAATATTAAACAAAGTATGATATGGATGATCAGCAATAGATATGTTCACAGAATTCTAAGCGTGATCTATATCACATCACACGCTCTAACTAAAAGTGTATTTCGATATTTATTTGTATGGTAAAATAATATTAAATCTCAAAGTAATGAGTACCGATACACAATCATATACAATCAATATATAAACACTCCCTCTTGCGTAAAATTACGAAAGTAGGGCATTGTTTTATCAATCATCCATTCCATCATATTATTATATGGGGAAAAAAAGTAATATAGCAATTACTCCAACCCAATGTTTATTTTGAAAAAAAACAAAACTATTTTATCTTATGAATATTTCATTTTGAATTTCACTAGTGAAAGAGCTTTAAAACCATGCCGATAGAGACGTCTAAATATCTCTCTTATTTGATCTGATTTGCTAGTGACATATTAGCTTGGTAAGAATATATTCGGTTACCCTAAACAGGTAATAAGACGCGGTGATAAAATAGATCTAATTTCTCACTTTGACTTCGGAGGTCAGGGGAAAATGTCTAGAATCCCAGCCTATTGTACTAGAAGGGATTTTTCATCCCTTCTTCCAGGCATAGGCTGGTATATTACCGCGAATTATCTAATAATACTTGCTCTATTTGACTCCACTAACTTATCAATGAACCTTGTTATAAACGTTTTGATTAAATGCAGATATAGTATTGTGGTTATGTAATTTGAAGTTTCACTATGTTATTCTGCCACAAAAATAATATTTTTATTTGTTTGCATCACATCGTTTGAACTATCTATATTTAATAACAATAATGTGGTGGAGATGAAGAAGGAAGAATTTTGTTGGAAATTTTTCTAATTTGAGTGTAGTGAAAGTGAGGAACCCATTTGGGAAATACTTCCTCATTAAACCATGTTGGTATTCAAGCCTCGACCTTCCCATCACTGGCTAACCATCTAAAACACCCTGACACCCGCGTGCTCACCGATATAGGCTTATGTTGGTAAAATGATAAATTATAAGTAAAACTTGTGTCACACCAAATATCAATATTGGTTGTCTTCGCTATTATGGGTGGATTCACTTAATAATAATGATAATTTAGAGGTTTATTACTCAACCCTTAATAATGACTAATTTGAATTAATACTTGTTATTTAGTTGCTATCGACTATCAATGCCGGTAATCAGAGACTTAGAATTATATTATATTAAAAATAGGATGAGAAAGATAACTATCAAATAATTACACCACCAATCCCTTGGAGGTGAAATGGAAGTTAAGTTATTAACAAAACAATTATTTACTCGCTAATATATGGCTTAGGAACGGCGATAGTTAGAGGAAGTGCACTAATACTACAATATATTAGAAATTTATTAAGTTATAAGCCTACAAAATGTATCTACTTTATGGAAATGCATTTTAAGTTTTTTATCACCATAATTATGATAACTGTGTCTATTATTATTGTTATTAATATTATTATTATATTAAACCCTATTAATATTATAGACACTGCACAGAACTACATGCAATGATTAGGTAAAGTTTTTAATTCTGTAATGTTGAACCGAAGATGGTTTTCATTAATTACTTAAAACAAATTGTTTTCCCCTCATCTATCTATTATAATGTGTGTGTGCACTTTCTTAAACATTTATATAGCTCATCTATACATTATTAGATAAATTATTATATAATAAATAATTTATAACTTTAGATATACGTTCAATAACAATTACTATTAGCTTAACCAAACACCATGTTTATATGCCTGCGATAGGAGCCAACAGCATGTGTAACAGAGTGTACACTATAAATTAAGAATATGCAGCTACAGAAGTGCTAGGTTGAAACTAGGAATAGTTGCAATCTAGGCAGTGGCATAGCTATGTCTGAAGCGCCCTGGAGCGGTTTAACTTGGCTCCCCCACCCCCCCATTGTTTTCATCCAAAAATTAACTTAACCATAACACCATATAAATCTAAGTAAACCTAACAGATTAAACTGACTTTAAAAGTAGCCTAATTTGGTTGTTTATTATTCTTGTTCCATAAAGAAAAGAAATTAAAAATTTCTTTTCTTTTTGTGCATGGATTTACATTTACTGAAATGGATGTTATATTGAAATGCAAATCTGCTTAGTTTTTTACTTTTACACAATATAACAACTAATGTTTTGGAGTTTGGAACTAATAAAACAGAGTATTTTAATATAGATAACATTTGTCATTTATTGTTGATCTCATAGAAAAAAGTATATAACTAAACTAACATAACATTTATTCACAAACGACATAGTATTTTTAAAGAAAGGTTTATCATTTACGTTTTTTGGTCCTTACTTTTTTGTCAATAGGACATTAATTTGGGAAATACATCACAAATTAAAAGTGGAATTGTTTAACAAATGGGTTACCAACACAAAAGCCTTCTAAAAAATAAAAATAAAATTTTGAAAAGACCAAATTTTGAAGTGAAAATCTTCACAAATTTTTGGAGGAACTCAAAATTGCATATTAAATTTTCTTTCGTGATTTGGCACTTGCAAATTGTGAGATGGTGTCTTCTAAGTCTATATTTCTTGTTCTGGCTCGCTCGATAGAGGTCGTTGCTAGAGAACTCAGACGCTCCTGCGGCATGGTGCTACGAAGATAGCTTTTTATAATTTTCAGTTTAGAAAAGGATCTCTCAGCACTTGCGGATGTAACGGGCATTGTCAAAAAGATGAGGCACGCACTCACAACATCCGGGAAGCTGGCTTCAACTTGAGCACGCACGATCACAGTATCGGCAAGGTCTCTAATACTTGTAAGTTTTTCAATGTGGCTTGAAAAACAAGTTTTAAGTCTTACAAGCTGTTGGCCTAAGTTAGGAGAGATGTCATCTGGGTATTTAAGTAATACCATGAGTCTAGAATTTCTTTGTCACCTGAGTCAGTTAAAAAAGAAGGTTTCAAACATTTGAAACACGCACAAATATCAGTTATTGACTCAAAACGCTCGGTTAGTTGCGTAGTTATGATATCCAGGCTACGATTGAATACCTCAACCTGGAAACGTTTTTCTGTGTCCATGATGGGATCATCTGCCTGTACTTCATCGAACATTTTATTTTCTTTCTTGATCTTGAGTCAGTGAAATTTGGCGCAACTTTCCATTTCAAACAAAGCTGAGTTGCATCACTTTTAATTGTTTCCCAGTTACTTCTTAGGTTAGCGATTTTTGTTTTGAGGTTTAACAGCATCCTTGTTGCATGTTCTAAGTCTTCCTCGGTGCTTTGCAGTTTCTTGGAAATGATGTCCATTGTTTCAAGCAAAACACTTTGAACTACTATCAAAATTACCGTTTGAAACTGTTCGAAGTACTTCAAAAGACATTTTGCTTGGTTAACTTCTTCTTGATTACTGCTCCCTAAGGTTATGACAGTTAATACTTTAATTATATCAAAGTAGCCACAAGGAAGGGCGTCTTTGGCTTTGTTTCTTGACGACCATCTTGTAGGGCACACTTTTTTTAAATGTTTTTTTCGTGGTTGATTTAGTCAACAAAGCCCATCTTGATAAGGCCTTAAAGGAAACATACAAATTTTGCACATTGTCGAAAATGTTCCTGATTTCTGGAATACTTGTTACCGAATCGTTGATGACCAGGTTGAATGCGTGTGCACAACAGTGTACATACGTGACTGCGGGATCTTTACTTTTTATCCGGGCTTGAAGGCCGGAATATATCCCACTCATATTTGCGGCCCCGTCATACCCTTGGCCCCTTACTTTAGAAATGTCAGAGAACTCTTCAATTACTTTAAGCACAACGTTTTCCAAATATTCTGATTTTTGGTTTTCCACTTCTGTAAACCCACCAAATGCTTCTTATACTACCAACTCTACTGGCCTTTCTTCATTTTCAGTTTGTATTTTGACATAATGAAACACTGTACTTAATTGATCGGTTTTTGATATGTCTTGAGTGGTATCAAAAATGTTAGAAACGTAAGGACTTTTCACCATTTATTCTTTTATTTCCTTTTTTATTTCATTGGCTATTACATTAATAATTTCATTTTGAATCTGAGGACTGAGGTAATTAGTACTTCCCTTAGGCAATTTAATTAAGTCTGCGAATACCTTGTCATATTTTGCTAACATGTGTATTATTTCAAGGAAGTTTCCTTTAGACAAATTAGCGTCACCTGACAACCTAAGCTCTCTCAATGGCAAGTCATTTGTAACTAAAGTGATGATTACGTCCACAGTTCTCCTTAAGACTTGCCTCCAATAGTCTGTAGATCTCTTGATCTCTAAAGATTTTCACTATCAACAGTCATGCCTAACTGCCAGTGGTAGTGAACTTCACATGCAATAGCATGGTTTTGAGATTCTTCTTCATGGTCTTTGATGTTTCGCCCTAAATGTGCCCAATCAGATGTACCTTTTGAAAACCCCACGTATCTCTGTGACATATTAAATATGCAGTAAGGCTGACAATAGCAAACATTTAAAACCTTTGAGTAGCATAACCAATTACGTTTTATTGATAAATAGTTATCTGCCTTTTTTGGAAAATACAATTTCTCGTCAAAACCTCTGTTTTTATTTATCCCATCTGTATCTTTTGGAAATGGCCCTTTTGGCTGGTGGGGACCAAGTTTTATTATTTGCTTTTTTTCTCCGGCTGTAAGGTTCCCTTCAAAATTACCCTTGTCAGAAGAACTAATAATAACAAAATCTTCACCAACTGGTTTTTCTAAAAACACTTGCTCTTCTAAATCCTCATTTTCAGCTTCAACAGAATCAAGATATTGTGACAAAATCTGCTCTGATTTATTTTCTTTAAGGCTTACTTCACCTTCAAGATTTTTACAAGCAGATCTGTTTTCTAGTCGTTAGTAGTTGCTCCGATTCCCCTACACTAAAGCTGACATCTTTATCTTTTGAACTGCAACTAGGTTCTTGTGAACTGCAACAGGGTTCTTGCGTAACTGAAGGTTTTGTCGAAAAGTATGTCGACAACTTTCTCACTTTCTTAAGTTCAATTTCTGCTATGTCATCCTTTTACTTTTTCCTTTTCCCTTTTCCGATACTCCACACCACTTGTTTTTTTTTTGAAATTTTTTAGAAAACAAGTGAAAAAATAAACTAGTTACGTTAAATGGTCCTGTCACTTTGCACTGACGCACCACAATCTAAGAAAATGTTGTGTAAAATAAACTAAAATCACAACAGTACGTGTTTTTAACTACTGAACATCTACACTACACTGTTTTTATATATTTTTCTTACACTATACTATGAGACTCGCAGCACTCGAAACGAGAAACTATAGTCGGTGAAACTACGGTCAGACAAGCAAAGCAAACTGACTTAGACTAAACTAACAACTCAATATAGACTCAGGTTATTGAAACCATGATTCACTGAGAAATATAAACAAAACAAGGTTGGGAGGGTTAGGGGGATGGGAAAACCAGACGCAGGCAAGTCAGCTGATAGGCTGAATGCTGTATGTAAGCGAATGACAGAGCACGTGGGGTAAGTATGAGTCATGGGTGGGAGTGGGTAGGGAAGGGGGCGGGCATTAGGTCGTGATTGATTGACGCATGTCTATATGCCATTGACATCATGCCAAACAGACGCAGCTTGAGCCATTGCCCCGGCAAATGTGAAAGACATCATCCGACATCGCCCACCTAACAAAAGATAAAGGAACCATGTTATGTTTTCTGTTAAGAGACCTTTCTTCACCACCTTCTCCCTTGTTACACCCTACCATAGCTGACGAGTGTTTTTACTAAAAAAACTTTCTCATAGACTTGAGCTTAGCCTGAAAATATAAATTTTCCAGTTCGTTCCGCCCCCCTTTGCCCGTCTGGGCCATGCCACCCTGGAGCAACTGCTCCAGTAGCTCCTCTGTAGCTGCGCCACTGAATCTAGGACAGTTGCCTATCTTACGATTACATTCTTAGTCTTAAGACAATGTCTTCTGTACTGACCATGTAAATTCTAATTAGGGATGAAAGGCCAGTTCATGACCCGTGGTTCATGCAGCGACAAACTGACTGACTAGCTGGACAGTTGTGTCCGGAACTTCATCATAGGATGTTGTCAAACTTAAGACCTCTGCATGGTCTAGATATATTGAAGAGATAGGGTAGTTTACCCAGGAACAGTTATTAAATATTAAGTACCATCTTTTGTAAATAATTGTATATTTTATATTATTAAATTAGTTAGTTATAGAATAGAAAACATCTCTCGTATTATTTAAATGTATGCGTGTGCTCCCATCTTCCATGAACTGGTGACTGGTCATAACAAGTGCATAAAATGATGACCTAAACATAACACTTATAGCCCACAGATGGTAAACGAATTTCTTAATTACTTTTCAAACATTTGTGTTTTGCCTTTCCAAGAGGACATTAGGCCATATTTACAAATGTTATCAGTTGTGAACTTTATTGTTACACGGGGTACACCGTCTGAGGACTCTATTTTGGTTATCAGAAACTTACACTAATTTAAATCTTTACTAATATTATGAAGAGGAAAGATTTTTTTTTTGTTTGTAGTGGATAGACTCAAAAACTACTGGACTGGTTTTAAAAACTCTTTCACCAATATAAAGCTACATTATCAGTGAGTAGCATAGGCTATATTTTATTTTGAAAATTTTATTTATTCCTCATAAAAATGTCGATAGTCACTCATATTTTATCGTAGAGTTTATGATGATTCTTCAATATGTGTGTTGAAGATAATAATGCGCTGGGGAGGTATGGTCTAGTAATAAATAATTTTTAAGGGTGAGAAAAGTTGCTAAGAGTAAGTCTAATGGTATTTGCCTGTGACAATGAAAAAAAATCACTTGATAAAACCAAATCCAGAGAATTTTTTATTTTATTTTAGGTGCACTTTAGAACACTCCGACTATATCAACATACAAGGTGGCGGGTAGAGGAGAAGCGTTTTTGTGATATAGATTATAGAACACCTCTGGCTCGAAGGGTAGAGAGAGGAAGGAGGGAATAGTGATGTGTTGAGGGGCGGAGGCTGGTGAGAAAGGAGAGACAGCTGCTAGAGCTGATTTTAGCTTGATTGATTCCTAGTTACTGTTACTTGCGTTGGTTGATACTCCAGGGTAATTAGGGATCGTGAAGTAGATAGCATTGATATTCCCGGGTAGTTAGTGTTCGAGAGTTTAGTAGCACTGGCTTATGTTCATGGACATAGCTATTTCCTTATTTTAATGGTCTAGGGAAATCACTTTTTTATCTACTCTCCCCATCACCAGAAATTAGGTATAATGTAGTAATTTCATTTTGTATTAGAGCATACGATCACCTAGACAGAAATTTCCAATATTTTATTGTGTCAAATAGAAAATATATATAATTGATGTGTACGTGGTCTATAACCTCAACGTATTCTGGTATGGTTTCGAGTATTGGCGATATTGATGTGTAAATATTCTTTGATTGTCTTAAGGGCAGTTCTTATTAAATATTTTCTCCCTCTCCCTCCAAGCAAATTCGGGTGTATTTCCTTAAATGTGTACCTCTATTTTCTCTGCCCCACTTGTGTAAACATGCGGATAGACCTGATGGGTAGCAAAACCAGAAGACAATTTTTATTTTTTCATATATTGATTTAATTATATTTAGAAATTTCTTAATTTAAATTTAAGATAAAATGGTATTTCTATTGCTTATTTCCTACTTGTTATTATGACACTTATACCATTTATTATGTTCAGTTTACTCTTGAGTCTCTTTAAGGGTTGAAATTTGCATTGAGATGAGGTAATCAAAACACTTTGTGCTAACACTTTCAAGTTTGTGGAAGATAAATCAGTTAAAAGTTTGCGTTATTGGTTGGGAGATGAGTTAAACTAGAACCAAGTACTTTGAAAATGGGTTCTTCTTAATAATTATTAATATTTGTATCCTAGAACGTTTTTTATCGGTATGTATTGTTAAAATTTTACTTAGATTCCAAGCCATGTGCTTAATGTTAAATAATATTTAGAACCGCGTCTTACTACCCGTTCGGGTTATACGCTTTAAGTACTAATTACTCTAATGGATTAGGACTTGGGAAGGTTGAATTAGAGGAAGTGAACCCGCATTCGCGTGGAGGGAGAATGGAAAACCATTTAGGAAAAATCTCCTCCAGTTCACCCGACCGGGATTAGAACCTCAATCTACCCGTCCTCAGCAGTCGAGCTTCAACACGACAAGTGCGTTAGCCAACTACGCCACCGAGGCGGGTCTTAATGTTATTAATATTAAATGAGAACATTAAATACTTTTAAAAAAATATTAGTATATTGTAAACGACACGGCATAAATTGAGGCGTTTGTTTGTTTTAACATTTGTTGTGTTGTGTATTGTAAGTGACAAAACTAGTACTGCAAGGTATTTTGATTAGTTGGTAAACAATAGAAAGTTTGCGTGGGCAACTTAAACAGAGTGTCAGCACTTCTCATGGTAAATCAGGTTAGAAGGGGGAATGAATAATAGTGTTGTCGAGATTACTGGGATTACAAAACACCATCGAGGGTCATGCTGCCCATTTTGGGAGCTGCGTGCGTTAGGGCGCTGGATCAACGTGTACGAGTGCCGAGGGCTTACCATCGTGTCCAGGGCTCATACCCGTGTAGGGCCACCTAGAGGTCAGTCTGACCATGGGTTAAGCATTCCTTGCTACACTGCTTTCTGTCAGGAACTCCTAAGTAATTCCATTAAGTTTTTCATATAGTTAATACAATAAAACCATAATCACACAATTACAAACCCACACAGTAATATTTCCAATCACCACCCTTAACCTCAGCCGCAACTCATCCTGACAATTTAGGCCCACACAGAGGGGGTGACAATTTTTTTGAAGTGGTTTGACTTCATAATATGCGCCAAATTGACCACACCTACCACAGTTAATATTTCGTACAGCTTGTATATGACCGTAAGGACTCAAAATACGAGTATGTGAGAGTTGGCACGGAGCTCATGTTTATTTCGAATTCTAGTTTTAATTGTTGATAGGTAGTGGCTATGGCTTGTTGTGTGGGCTTAGGTTATGAAAACAGTAACACAATTGGATTTATATTATGTTTGTACTAAACAAAATTATGTGTATTAATTAAATAAATAATGCATTATATCTTTGTGTCCTAAGCGTTCCTTGACGTTCTAAGTCTACAACGCGTAAGCAAGCGTGTGAAGGTGGTCGTCAAGCACATATTAAGCAATTAGTATATTAATTATTCACTTGAGTGGTCGAATGGTCTAAGGCGTCACTTTTGCAATAGTTTGGAGTGAACATGATGAGGAGACCATGGTTCAAATATCGGTCGAGTTTACTGATAGTGGATTTATCTAAACGACTTTACCAACCTTAATCTACGATAATTCGGGTACACTTCCTCTAAATACAACCTCCCTCATTCCTAAAAGATTAGCGTAATTAGTACATAAGCGTGTTGCCCAAAAGGGTAGATGGACGTGGTGTTAAAAATGTGTGTATTAGTTAATATGTAATACTAAACATCCTACATAAACATATTAAACATAATAAATATACACGACTCAAGAGAGTTGACACACGATTGATGAGTTCTTAGTTGCCAGGTTGTTGTTATTATTTAGACATTAGAAATGGTGCCAGGAAATCACTTCCATTGTTCACACAATTTTAAACATGGAACAATCTACTATTTTCTTGGTCTTCAGGTAATCATACTCCGACTTTATACAATTTTCTGTTGTAAACAACGTTTGCAAAAAACCTTTATGTTTCTTTGGAGGTGTTTCGGCAAATTTACCTTTAGGGTTGTGTCTGGTCACCAGATGGTACCAAACTTGTTTAATCCACAGCAGGAAATCTTTATGGTATTAAGGTGATTTAAATTCTTATAGTTTTCATGTTGGTTAATAAAATATACAATAACCATATTCACTAACTGTAACGATTTTTTTAAATGTTACAGTGTAATTAAGCTTTTCCCGATTTCTATACTGTATTTGTTCAAAACCATCAATTTTATTTAGATTTTACACAGGTATTAATGTGGATTTTAATATAAAACGATAGGAACATAATGTTTACTCAAGTTCTAATTATTCGTTTATAAGACTGTATACATGTTCAGTATTTTAAAATCAAAGCTTGTTAGACTCTATTTTTTCATAATGATTCACATTTTACTACCCAACAACACTAACCAAACATGTACACTAATGAGGAATAAATGAGTAAAGTTGATTCATTAGGTACAATGTAGTTATATTTGCGTGAAAGGGAGAGTGGAAATTATTATTATTATTATTATTAGCACCACGTCTTACTACCCGTTCGGTTTATACGCACTTAGGCTAATGTGTAATGGTAGGGTGATTGTGAGATGAAATGAAGTACCTACAGTTTAACGTGGAATCCGAACCACGGTTGAGGCCTGGCATTTCCCACATTCACAAGATGTCTTGTCAGAGGTGAAGGAAGGGTTTGGTAATCAGATACAGTAAATCTGTGCCAGGACCAAGAGTTGAACCCCAGACCTCAGCACAGAGAGAGTGTAAATTCCTTTAGGAATAAAATATATAATTACATCTGCCTTATATTCAAACTCCAAGCTCCCAGACACCAGCCAAACAAATAATACGGGACTGATTTATTTTCTCTATGAGATAGGTAGTTAAAAAATGAGTGTCAGAAGTTTAAATGCTATTATGAGCTTAGAAACGACACCCAAAGCAATACAAGTGATATACTGGTACATTCTTCTTGCTCGTAGAAAGTATTGATTTTATTTTTCATTTTCCATATTAAGACTAATTACTATGCCTTATATCTTTTCCTCCCCTATTTCATATCCCTCCTTAAGGATTTATGCTCCTTTACCCCTACTTCAAAAGTACCACTATTATCCTTGAGAATAAAGTATTCTAAGCGGGATGTTACTAATGGCTGATCTCAATGTTATACACAAAATTGGACAATCTAACCATCAAGAAACATGACATACAACTTGTAGAACACCTTACTGAATTCCCGTTACAAAGAATCAACTGCACGTGACTTATATGAACTAACCACTGAGCACATTCATTTGTGGACAATGTGATACTCATTATGGACTTGACAATAGACACACTATTTTGCTACCCACATTCATCACTCTATTTTCAACTCTAACCAGGACTATTATCATCCCTCTCTTGACCAGACAGAAAATAGCCCAGCACACTAGACTGTTTCTAGGAGTATATTACACTTGCATGAAGTGACACTTACCCAAAGGTGGAATTTAGTGACGCTTGCGCGGAACAGTTATTAATGGCGAGTGACCTTGGAAGTCTGAAACTAGGATTATTGTAAACAATAACACTTGCACGGAGGCTATAGGCAGTGAGGAGTGTGTTTAGAAGGGGTAGGAAGAATTCCTCTTGTTGTTATTGTCTGCTCACCAGTTAGTTGCCGCAGGTGAGTACAAGTCGATAGTTTTCTTTATCTAGGACACCATTGTTAATTTCCAACTGATATCAATATACTGGACTAAACGAGCAAGGAGAATGCCACTTACTGGAGCTGTGTGGATCGTAAAAAAAAAGGGTAATCGGCGGAATCAACTAAAAACAATGCAGTTCTAGGAGAGCAATGTCATAGTTGTGTCCCAGACATAGCAACAAATGAAGTGTTAAAGAAAGTGGCCAATGCCAGAAAACAAGCGAGGGAAGCATATGACTCGATCTCAATAATCTACGCTGAATAAGTTGGCCAGCTATTTAATCGTGACTATGACTTTATGACGGTAATGCTAGTGCAGACAAGTACCCAACAATCATTACATCGTATTTGGAGGAAGCAATTGGGTCCATAAATGATCCGGTGCATTCAGGAGATCTCAACTACATCAACAAAAATTAAATATGAACGACAGAGGAAGTTTACTTCTTCAGGAAGACAATTTTGGACTTCAAGACAGGAAATTAACGTCTTCCAACACAAAAGAAAAGTTGTCTTGTTAACATCATCTTTTTTTTATTACTGATGGTACATTAAAAAGTTCCAGTAGTTATTCACTATCCACGTTGACCTTGGAAATTTAAACAGTACCTCGGATGAATAATTGTTAAAAAAAACTATTTTTTATTACAGCTTCACTAAGACATATATTTAGTATATGCTCTCCAAAAACACGAAGGATTATGCATTTAGCCTAAGCTAGACCGGTAATAAACTATGCCTGCGTAGTAACGGCAACGAATCCTTCCACGCGGGCACTTCTGTCTTGTTTCAACCGATAAGCTTGGAGTATATTTCCTCTATTTTGTATGAAATACCGATATATATATGTATATATATACATAAACTACGAACACTATATACCCAACAGAAACAGATCTCAGCCATCATATCTCACTTAATTTAAAGGGATATAAACAGATAAAAGAACAAATTACTAAACACCATACAATTTCCTCCGCCTTCGTGACTCTATAGACGAATCAGACTGACAAAAAACTCCTCCCAGCCCTGCAGATGATACTTATAATCTATCACCACATAACCAGATCGAGTGGTTATCACGAAAAATTCCTCAGTTCATATCATTACTCACCACCATCATCATTAGGTAATCAATATTACGCTTGGTTTGTTGCAGATATCCACTGTTGCTTTTTCTGGTCCATATTTTTACATCTTTGTACCTTCTTCTGACATCGTCCGATATCTGATTCATGTACTCAAGTCTCAGTTTCCTTCTTTAATTTCTACTTTCCACATCTCCTTGAATAATTATCTTCGTAAAACTATCATATCTCAATATGTGGCTAATCATGTTAGCTCTCCTTTGTTGTATACACTTCCAAACTTTCCTTTCTTCATTTACTTTTTTTTTTCTTTTTTATTTGATACCATTTCTATCCATGATATTTTCAACATTCTTCTGTGGCACAACGTTATAAATGATTCTAATATTTTCATTTCAGTTGCGCCAACGGTTCAAGTTTAATATCCATTGAGTGCAATGCTCCATACATATGCATTTAGGATTTTTTTTTATTTCCAAATATATTGAAGTCAAGGTTAGTAATGTCTTCTTGTTATTAAACACTGTCTTCCCCTTCTCTATTCTACTTATGTTGTATTTTTTGCTTTTCTTATCTTAGTTTATTTTACTTCCCAAGTAGCAGAAATCCATTACTTACTGTAGCCTTACTTCTCTTATTTCTATATTAATTTGACTGGGTTCTCCTTTACTGCACATAATGAGTTTTCTTTTCTTGATCTTAATATTATCCAATTTTCAGTATTTCTTCTCTTATTTTCAGAAGTTCCTGAAGATTCTTTTCAATTTCAGAACAAACAACAATGCCACCAGTAAAACCAAGTGTGTTGAAAATTTCTCTTACTATTCTATCTACAGACAATATTTATTAATTTACATCTGTTAACGCTTCTTCTACAATATAAAAGTTAACTATAATATGAAATAGGTTGCATCATTATCTAACAATGCAGGGTTTCGTGCAGTTTGTACCAAATTCTACTTGGGTGTACAAAGGAATTATTTAAACCAGATTGATAAAATTATTAGAATAACAAAAATAGATTTATTATACCAGAAAAATAAAAGATATTATTGATTACAATAGATATACAAAAAACATAAGATATAAGTTCCAGAATAATACTGTCTTGTCGCAACAGGGGCAAGATCAAATGCAGTAGGATTGAGGAGCAATGTTCATTTACAAAACAGCTGGACTTTCGCCAGGCTACGGTCAGTTGATTCTAAAAGAAAAACAGTGTGATAATTATAAACAAACGTTAACTGTAAATTATATACATATAGTATTGTTAACACATCTATATTTAAACTAGCTTGCTTGATTGGGACAAAAGAAAATTATTTAAGAGACATAGTATAATGAATTGCGATAGAAAGGTTATTTGATTACATTGGTGGATTGCAAACATATCAGGTGTCTACACAAAATAGTACTATGGCCGGTCCTTTCCCTATTGGTACTGCCAGAGCATTCAATAGTACATGTATTTACTGACCTACTCCCTGGCGTACAATACTAATTTAATGTATACCAGGCTAATACTCAGTGAAGGGGTGCCAAAAACGGGCAAAGAGAAACAAAAGGTATTATCCACGCGGACCCCATATAGAAACAAGCGGAGTTCCATGCTTTACGCACCCAAGATAATACCACACGCGAAGCGTGGCAACAATAATAAATCAATACATTGAACACACTAACCCAACTGGGTCCTAAAAAAAAAGATAGATAACTTGGTTGTAGCCATAAAAACAAGTGTGTAATTCTACGGACTCAAAAGAGAAATATCGTTCTCGCTGAGAATAGCAACCATTTGGACTAAGTCCTCATTACATCTGGAGCTCAAGGCTCCTATATCGAAGCTATATCATATGGATATGGGAAAAACACGGCCGCTTGGACCAATATAACAAGTCTGAAGGACTTGAGCAACACTAGAGTTGCTGTGACTACATCAACAGAGTTGTAATAATACAAAACCAAAATATGGTCATTCTGACTGAAACAAGAAGTCCAAATAATCGTAATAGTCGCCTCGACTATACTAAGTCTGAAATAAACAATAAGTCAGATGGATTTATTAAATAATTAATTTCTAATCTTTTAACCAAACAATAAGTTAGATGGACGTTGCCTCTATACTTAAGAAATCGGAGAGGATATCCCTCGGTGGCACGGTGTTGAGAACCACGTCCAACACATCATGGCCACCGGTTTCTTCGTGAAAAGAGATTTTCCTCGGAGGTGCAGCGGTGAGTACCACACCCAATACTTAATGGCCACTGGTCCTTTCGTGAAGAGAGGTTTTCCTCAGAGTCGCTGCGGTGAGTACCATGCCCAATACTGCATGGCCACCGGTCCCTTCGTGAAGAAAGTTTATTCCTCGGAGGCGTGGCGCTGAGTAGCACGCCCAATACTGCATGGCCACCGGTCCTTTCATGAAAAGAGATTTTCCTCAGAGGCGCTGCGGTTAGTACCACGCCCAATACTGCATGGCCACCGGTCCCTTCATGAAGAGAGTTTTTTCCTCGGAGGCGCGGTGGTGAGCAACACGCTCAATATTCCAGGGCCACTGGTTCCTTCGTGAAAAGAGGTTTATCTCAGTGGCGCGGCGGTGAGTACCACGCCCTATACTCCAGGCCCACCGGGCCCTTCGTAGAGAAAAGTTCCTTCTTCAACGACGTGATGTGATAGAATAATATTTTGTAAGTCTGAGGGTACCTATTTTATACCCTTTTTCCTACTAGAACGGTTCAAAAAGAAATAGAGAAAAGACGTGATAACACATCTGATGATAGGAGCTTGCGGGGTGTGGAAAAGAGGAGGTTTGAAGACACGCCACCACGACAGTGGCGCTCGAGGGTCGTTGGAGCGAACCTAACATAGGTTTAGTTCTTTTATACGACTGAAGGAGTTGTAAGTGGATGTGTTAGGAAGCACCCTGTCGCCATTCGTGTTCCATATTATGCTAGAAGGCATGTTGGCGTTATCCGATCCCATCCAGTCACGGTGAGTTCATTTTGAAGCATATTATTCCTAAATGTATTAGCTTTAATTATCTTCTTTGGATTACATTATTGTAAGTTTAGTATTTTTAAGCAGATTTGTATTATTAAAATGATTTATATTATTTTCTATTGAAAGCACGTGGATCAAATCCGAGTATATCCAGTCGTTAACAGTAAATTTTTAGGCATATTATTCCTTAATGTGCTTTAATTATCTTCTTTGGATTCCATTATTGTAAGTTTAGTATTTTTAAGCAGATTTGTATTATTAAAATGATTTGTAGTATTTTCTATTTAAAGCACGTGGATCATATCCGAGTCCATCCAGTCGTTAACAGTAGGTTTTGAAGGATATTATTATTAAATATTTCAAATCTAATCCGCTTCTTTGGATTCTGCCAATATATTTATTATAACTTCATATTTTTACGTTGCCTAATTGTGTAGGTGTCAACTTTACATGATTGACACGCTACAACAAATTTTGTTATTTTAATTTTATCTTCATGCTCACTAACTCTAATTACTAACAATAAATGGTATAATTCAAAGAACATCAATGCCAATCACCATCTCATAGATCATCACAAATTTGTATTTAAAAAATGTCACAAAAGCCACACACAAGGGTGAGGATTTATAGTCTAGTAACGGGTGACCTAGGTGGGGGGTCATGGTCCATTCATATGTCACCATGTAAACCGCGAGTTCGTTTAAGGATACTGGTGTACGCTGATGATAAAAAAGAAATTAAAAACGTACAAGGAATATTCAAAAATTTGATAATAAAAATAAATGCATTCCTAGAATTAAATTAACTACAACTAAACAAATCAATGAATTAAATAATAAGAGTAATGATTTATTATTTAAGTTAGTATGAGAATAAGAACAAATATAATTAAATTAAATTAAATAAACAAATTAATAACTACAAAACACATAGTAGGTAACCATACAAATATTTAAAAGTCACAAAAATGTTCTTTGTTAACACAATTCACAATAACCATCAATGTTTATGTCACCCATGTAGTTTACTTAAATCACCACACTGCACTGACCCATGTTACACGAAAGCTGGATTCGCTTATTCTTTGGTGGGAACACAATATTCCCATTCACTGAACATGCTAGCCCACTCCCGGGCACACCAGCCCACTCACGGACGTACTGGTCTAATCTCTTCACTACTCACAACTCGGACTTTAGATCCTATTGTAACGATGTTACAACATAACATAACATAACAATAACAACATCTAACGCATACCACCCAGTAATATGGAATTACAACACTCACCACCACTGCCCTGGCTTCTATCCTTCTGATGAAGCATTAACACACACTATGACATCCTCTCCCGTGGGTTGAACAATTTCGAATCAAACGAGACGCTGGTCAGCACCTGGCTCGTCATCGAAGCCCGGCCCACAACAAACAAGGACTTAACTTGACCAAGATCGTTTCCGAATCCACCATCTGGGATGTTCTGTAAACTTCGAGTAGTTACTGGACTGATCGCTAAGCTTCGAGAGCGCTAGTCTTCTCCCTTCCTTTTGTTCTTTGTTTCCACCCTGCTTTCCCCCTCCTCTGAGAACATGTGTAGACTGTATCTACTATATAATGGCTTGTATTGTTTACCTCGTCACTCATTGTACCACTGGCTTGCACAAAGGTGAGGGCGCCGATATAAACTAGGGCTAGGAAGCTTCATTCAAAATTTCTGTAGGATATAAATAATGGGTAGGGATACTTTTCAAAATTATTGTTTGGGCTTTTTTTATTGTAATCATATTTCATAGATGGGGTTTTTTGGTGGGGTTTAACGCGAATGAACCGCGAGTCAAGTATATTTGTTTTTTAGGGGAATTCATGATTTACGTTAGTACTGTTTGTGTAATTGTGGCGCGCTCTCATCTCCACTTAGTTCAGCTAAGTGATTACATCAATATTTTTACGAGTTTCAGGGAGGTTATTAAAATAAAGTATGCACACTTTAATAGCGTAAATTATTGTATATTTATTTAATTCAAATTAGGTTATCATGTTAGATTGTATAGATTCTAACGGCGGTTTATGAACCATATTTATTCACTTCAAAGTATATTATAAAATCAAATTATCCATTGTTACTTAGGTATAGGATTCAACGGCAATTGCTGAGACTTATATATCATAGATTTAATCACTTTATCTTACTATCCTTGTGTCTGCTTTGGCAGAATACATTATTTATTATATATCGATATTTAAAGTGAATTTTATGGCTTCTCAATTTCATGTATATAGTTTGAATCATCTTGAATTGATGTTTATTGCCAGACTACAAATTGGCTCTCTATGCCAACTTTGAAAAATATGATGTATCTTCATTACCTTTATATTTGACTTAATTAAAATAAAACTATGTTTTCTCTTTTGATCCCTTGGTTGATCTTTACACACGCTTCCAGATTATCTGTGGGCGTCACACTATGGCTATCGCCAACCGTATATATGAAGGGGTCACGGATAATAATCTGGGATAATCCATTTCTATAATACCAGGTTAGAATAAAATGAGCCCAGACTCTTTCAGACGTATCCCTTTTACTCTTTCATGTCCCATCTAGTCACTCTGGCCCTGTTTATTGTTATCTAAAAAATATATTATATAAAAAGCTTTCTCTTCTAATAACTTTAACCTGACTCCAAATGGCCAACCCACATTTTTATACACAAATTCAAAATTTATTGACATCAGATTTAATTAAATATTACCTTATCAATAAGTTCCGATGAATGATAGGAAACATGAATAGAAACATGTCTTTACGAGTATTTTATCACTCTTCAACCATTTTATTTAACTCCCTTTATGGTTTTTTGTTTCCTATTTAAGGAAGTTGCGTTGCGTGTTTCACACTTCCTCCTGATGAGTTCCGATATTTTGAAACCGAAGTTGAGGGTTTGAGTGGTACCTCTTTGTCCAGTAGCAGCAATGTAAAATGTAAACTTGGTAATTCTTTTTCATTAAAAATGCCATGTTGTGTCCATTCATTTTTATTTGTTACTAACACTATTTGCAGTATCTTCTTCAACATATAACTCAAATAACATTTGTAAGTATACTATCTATAATTATATCAACCATTTAGGATAATCCCACTATTTGGTTCTGCTTTACCATGTATAATTAATGAATATACTTTCAACTAAGTGGTTCAATGAGACCGTAAAGTAACTATAATATCTCAATTGGGGAGGAGGGGGTCAGCGGGGTGGAAAAGGAACATGGAAAACTTGTTATCTTCTCTAATCGGCTTAAAACAGCTAATGAACTATATGTTTGAAATAGCGAAACTTGCTATCAGTATTCCTATTAATTTGGAGCTTAGTGGAATACTTTTAAATCATTAAGGTTTGGTGATAAACTAAATTATATTAAAAATTTGAAGTTAAAAATACTACTTATTATCTCGTTACTTACATGGTGGTTTAAAATTGATAAAAAACATAAATCTGTAGTTAAATACAATTCAATTACCATAAATTTCATGAAAATATAATATTTTTATTTATTTTATTAACTACTGTGCAAACAGATTAAAAGTATACATACGTATATTTTCTGAGCTAATCTTTATTTTGTGTTTCCATTGATAATTAAGTTTTGTCTAAGATAACTAAAAGAAATTTAACAGTCAAAAATACAACAAATAACTAAGTAAATACACAATTTTTTTTTTCTTTACTCTACCTACAGTATATTCAATATCTCTTAAATTTCAATTATATATATATATCAATTTTTAACGGTAAAAACACTATTCTAATGGAAGATTATTTATTAAATATGTTAGGATTCTAGGATTGGTTGAAGTTAGAAGGGTTGTTTGCAAATTTTTGTTTTAAACAATACAAATTATGTTAAAATATTTTAACCAAGAATTTTCAGCCAATTAATATATATTTTTATTATTCCTATGGTTTTCATCCAAAAGTTATATTAATTAGTTTTAAATAATTATATCTTTAGAAACCAAATTTTTTTCTACCGTGTAATTTATTGCTTTATATTCTAAAAGAAATCACAAATATCAATAATATCATAAATCCGCAATGTCTTATTATTGTTTATAATGATTTAATAAATAATATTAATGAAATTAATAATACAAATACTGTCAAACTTGTTAGAGTTTGAACCCAAGGCTTTATAGGTTTTGGGGAAATTTTTACTTTAATTTTATTTCCTATTTCAATTATTATTGAGGGATAGTATTGAGCTATATTCATTAATATGTGTAAATAATATTATTTTATGCCCAGTAAGCCACCTTTTATTGTTTCTTTCCCTGTCAAAGTTTATATAAAACAATTTAATTAAATAATAAACAATTTTAAATCATGTTACTTTGAACGTACACTGTCACTCCGAATCATAAATATAATTTTTTAAAATTTAAAATCATGATCGTCCTATTTTATGTGTGTGTGTTTTTGTGTTTTGTGCTTCTTATATAATTTTTCCATGTCTTATCTCACTAGCCTTCCCTGTTTGGAACATCATGACATGTATTAGGAAATTAAAACAAGACTTAAGTCACAGATTCAAGTTTAATACGATTGCAACACATTGACGTGGTAGATGCAGGTCTGAGAGATCCTGTTAATATGTTCCGTAGAGTGGCTGAGGTCGTGTTGACAATTTATACTGTGACTGCGGCAAAGGGGATGAAATTTATTACCGCCTCTGTCATGGCGTGTCATCCCAAGGGTGCCATCCCGAAGATAAGGTTGGGCAAAGAGAGTAACATGCATGATGCAATGTTTCCACGGTAAAGTAAAACCATTTGAGTACATTGTGTAGTTTTGATATGAGTGGGCTTTGAGATTCTCTCTCATATTATTGGGATAGGGGCTAGTAAATGGGTTTGTCAAATGGCACAATAATTGCTCATAGGAAGAAGAGGAAAAGCCTATTTAGGGAAAGGGGCTTATAGAGGGGTTTTACAGAAAAATACTTAACATGTTAAATATAGTTTGAGTGTTTCTTCTTGCGTATGGTACAAGCTCTGTTAACGAGTTAATCTAATATGATAGGGGGAGAAGGGTATTTTAAAGGAAATGCAGTCGAATTTGCATGGAATAAGATGGTAAAGCTATTATGGAAAGGTTTGAAAACAAACACCTGGGTCTAGTGTTTTCGTGAAATATAGATATACATTTAAATAATATTATAATATTAAAATTGCATTGATACTGACTTGAAAAATGTAATTTTATACATAACAATAACAACTATATAGTTTTGTACTGATAATCCACAAAACATTTTAATATAGCTTTAATACTCATGTAAGCCGATATAAACAATTTTGGTCGATGTTTATCTGAATTAATTTGAATATGTTTAAATGTAGGCCTACTCGTAGTAACAAGATGGCCTTAGTTAATAAATAGTGTTGAGGTTCGAAATCTTGGCTCAGTCAACTGTGCAATTAACTACAGATATATGAGTCCACCTACATTCTATCTCAAGGAAAATCAAAATGTATGTTTGTTAAATATATCTTCCCTGTTGTATATATATTTAAATGTCAGAAATTCAACTCGTGTCATTTATCTTATACATAAGTTGAGATAAGTCATACATACAATACAATGAGAAGATTTAGAATAGTGGCTTGCACGTCTTGATTTTAAACGGGACTCAAGTCAAATGTTTCACTAAGAGTATAAACCGAACGGGTAGTAATATGCGGTGCTAAATAAATAAAAATAGTTTCACTGTTCACGATGATAATGAATTTAAACATATTTTTATAATTCTTAATCACTCACTTTCTGTAGTAGTTTATCCAGGTTAGTGAATGGTGGAATTTCATGTGTCCCTTCCGTTTCAAATAATATAGTGTTTTTTAAAAAATGATAACTGTTAATGATAAATGCAATTTAAATAAATATTTAATGGTCATAGTTCAATATCGAATTTATGAGTCTTCACTACTGAGCTTGACTTCACAGTAGAAGGATATAGCTCAAATCTCAGCTGGGTGTATAAAAGGCGATATTATCAATAAAAAATTTTCCCATCCTTTCTTTTTAATCTTTTACTCTTTAATTTAGGCAGAATTCACTTATGGCTAATATACTCGAAATAAAGTAATAAAATTAATTAATTAGTTCAATCATGCATATCTATGGGTATAGTTCAGTCACAGAAAGCATGGACATTTTTTACAGTTTAATATTCACAGCAACAAAAAATCCATACGCACTTGCTACACAAACGTCCTTTGATAATTTTACATATGCTGTAATTTAGGTTTATTATTTCAAAGATACTTATTTACAAGGTGAATGAATCCGAAATTATTTTTAGTAACTTTTCGAATGTCAGAAAAGGCCAAATATAACGTCAATTGTCTTTAGCAGAATTGTAATCGCTACGTGCCTCTACATTTATTTATTTTGCGGCGCAAATTACAACCCTTCAGGTATTGAAACGTTCTGACTAAGCTGATAGCACAGGGTTGAGGAAGATAAATAAATAGAAAATGTACCCAACTTTGCGTGTCGGGTAAGTGGTAAATCGCTTAGGGAAAACCGCCCTTAGTAAACTCGGCTGGGATTCGGGTATAAAACGTCTCACTACCAGAAAAAAATAATTAGTGAATCGAATTTTAATCTGCATGCCCACTAATGTGGATGAATAAAATCGTTAAGTAATTTGACTCTTGGTAGTTAGTTTTAATTTTGGTATCCTTATGTTGCACGTAACAACTCACAAAACAACTATGAAACTCAATGCCAAAGGAAGAAATTTGTAATAATTAAAACGCTAGCCTGATATGTCTATACGCCATTGTTAGGATGACATTATTGTAATAATTAATTGTATTATTTTATAAATTAAAAGTTCTGGTGTTTCTTTTTTTATAATATTTAATTTTAATTTTAAATGAATGAACTGTTTACTTTTAGCTAGATATCACACGCATTTTATATTTTGATAAAAGCCCGACTATTGCGTTAAATGAATCTTAGCTATACGTCTTCTTGTCAAGAAGGAAGGATCACCAGTAGTGAGTAGATGTGCGCATTTGAAGGGATATATCAAGCGACAGTTCCTTCTCGAAGCTTCCTAAAAGAAAAGGGGTGAGGTCATCCAGGTGCGTCTCTTTTCACAGAAAGTGCGTTGTCTTTTTAAATAGAGACGTAGAAGGATTTAACCACACCTTGCAACTCGACAGTTCAACACAAATAAATCTTACTACCCGCTCGAATATTAAATAACGTAATTTTGAACATATATTTGAATAATAAATTATTGATATGTATAATTCCATATCATTAAAAATTATGACTATAGCACACATAGGAATGTGATCGTTACTTGACTAACTATAATTAATGTCAAAGATGATCCATTTTGTAGAAAAACAAAAGATTAATTTTTAGAGCTGTTTTCATAAAAACTATTACTAATGCGCTCAGAAACGTCAATACCAAAATACCAAAAATACACTTTGATAGTTTATTTATATTTAAATTCACAAAAATATTGTTTCAAAGTATCATCATAATTTGTGAAAATATACTAGTACTAATATACTAATATTTAAATTAATATAAAACTTTGATTTTGTTTTCATCACCGCATATAAATATATATATTATAATTACCCTAAAGGTGTAGGGTTGATGAATGAAGCATTTTAGAGGAAATTTTTCCATATTTGCTTAGAAAGAGAGTTGGAAACCATTTAGGAAGAACCACCCTCAGTAGATATAAATGAAATTCAAAACCCAATCTCCTCTCCAACAGCAGGTGAGTTTAACACGAGACTGATGCCTTAAACCATTCGCCCACTGAAGTGGGTCACATTGACTAAATCCAAGCTTCAGAAATGATTATATGAAAATGTTTGTGGTAATTTCCTACACGTGGGGAATACTAAAAGCAACATATATTTAAAAATTGTACGTCACAAGCTCTACATATTTGCTTCGAATCAATGAACACAGCAATTTTATTATATCAGAATACATCCAGAAAAATAAAATTGAAATTAATCTGAGCTGAAAAGATGTATTCGGTCGAATTTAGCTGCAAGGTTTTGACCGTGATATTCCATTCCACGTCTCGATAACGTGTGTTTCCGTGACAGGTAATATCGATGTTTCCTGAGCGGGATTAATATAAAGGGGAGAAGGATAATGTTTCGGAGGGTGAAAGTAGAGGGTGTATCGGTGGAATACACTGCGTGTTTGAGCGTATACTCTTCAATGGCGTCATGACAGGAAAGTTAACATTCCGTAAGGTTTTTCACAAATTTAAATTTCCTCTTCACTCAGATCTTAAATTCATGGATTCTAAAATCCAAATTTAAAATCATATATTCATACACGAGTTAACATTCGCAAGCACACTCGAAATAAAGACCATACCTTGTTACAATAATGGTACCTAATCAATTATAAGATGACATTCTTGCAATGGACTGAATTACCAGTGACGAGGAGATCAGAGTTCGGCTGTTTTTCAACTTCTGCTGCACGCAAGTGCTAACGTTTTTATGAATCGAATTACCATTTTAAAATGTTATATATCAGTGGCATGTTGTGATAAGACCAAGTTAATATTGTGTGAGATATTCACCCTAAAAAGCGAACTCCAAAATCATGAATGTTATTACAACTGAAAAGGATTCAAATTACTAACATAAATGTAATATTAAAGGTTCCTACATATTATGTGATGTAATATTATTTTTTTAATAATATTTGAATAAGCTAAGGATTCCTTTACTATAAAATGACTATTTTCTTTAGAATATGTAGAACGTTAGATCAAAGTTGAAATCTGATCGTCTACATTAATATTAAGGGGGCGTGTGTGTCAATTGGCGTGTGTGGATAGGTAAATGAAGTATGTGTTCAATATGTCCGGTGTTAAGTTGTTTCCTCTTCATAATTCCAGGTACCCCACATCAGCACTTATGGGCAATCAGACTGATTGTAAAAGCCATCTTGTCTGGCTTAACGTTGATAAAGATTATCGTGGATCAAAACATGGTTGGCTGTGCTGGGGGAGGGAGGTGGTTCTTAAATGGTTTCCCACTTTTATTCCCGTGAATACTGGAACCTTTCCTTTAAATTTTATTTAATTTTTATCTATCCCATTTTACGTACTGTACTCAATCCGAAGGTTCGTTGGATTCTCGACGGTTCCCCTGTCAACTATAAGGCCTAGGAAGCACTGAGTAGGTGTACTAGGGAAGTTAGGAGTCATGTAGTTTCCTGCTGCTTCCCTCACCGAGTCAGAAGGTACTATTGCATATCATTCTTCTAAGCACACTGAAATGCACACACCAAATGACCCTACAAGTAACAACTTCACTCACTTTATCACAAGGACTGGCTGTATATAGAATACTGTATTGTTCATACATCTGCCACTCTCATATTAATTGTCAGAGACATCAATGAGACTAAGACAGATCAATGAACGTAATAACATTCTATAATAATAATAATATTTAATACCACGTCTTACTACCCGTTCGGGTTATACTCTTTAAGTACTAATTACTCTAATGGATTAGGAATTGGGAAGGTTGGATTAGAGAAAGTGAACCCGCATTTGCGTGGAAAACCATTTAGGAAAAATCACCCCCAATTCACCCGACCGAGATTCGAGCCTCAATCTCCCCGTCCTCAGCAGTCGAGCAGCTCAACACGACTAGCGCGTTATCCAACTACGCCACCGAGGCGGGTAACATTCTATAGTATGGACTAGAAGATATAGTGCATTTTAAACAATATATTTGACTAGAGGTGGATCTGGGCTATTCCATTAGTGTATTTAAAATTCTGATAGCCTGGATGGGTAGTAAGACATGGAAAAGTATCACTAAAGGATAAGGCTTTATAAAAAATAAATCACTTTCACATTAGACTGTATTACTGGTGATGGGGTAATCAGGAATCAAAACCCAATAGATTTTACTGAAGATGCCCTAAATGGTTTCTCTCTCCTACTTCACGCAAATGTGTGTGTGTTGAATCTAAGCTCTACCTTACTCATACATACTAAAATAGAGTAAGTAGATGGCTAGCCTGAACCGGTAATAAGACGTGATCCACATACACACACACACACACAAACACACATACACAAAAAAACACATTCTTAACGGACACAATAAAACTATATAAAATGGCAAGCTGACTTAGGATTTCACTAACGGATATTAAACAACTGTTGATAGCACCATGTTAAGAAAATTAGACTCGATGTACGTACAAAAGCAATATTTGATTTATTTGTACCAAAAAAGTTTTGCTATAAAAACTGCAAAATACACTGACCTTTTCTCGCGTTTCCTACACTCCCACCTCCAATCAAAATTGCGCTCTAGATACCGTGCTGTGAATATAATTCCTTCAACTCGATTCCGTGGATTGATGACGATTACAATCCTAGTACTGATAGCCAGCTGTGAGTTTATATTCCTTGTCTACGAGAAGAAAACAGGTCAATTCTATAACGGGAAATGGAAAGAATATGGCGAATATGATAATTTAATATATGGCCTAAACCTTGATGATGAGAAATTCAATACTTACATTAGATTAAATAACGAATAATTCATGCGAGTCCGTTCACTTCAAAGAGGTGTACATCAGGAAAGAAGAGTATGTGCGATATTTCGCAAATTTGTTGTACCAGCAATCGAAAAGTTTATAGACGGTAGGCTCTATAGCTCGCCAAACGTTGTGAATATATATATATATATATGAATATATATATATATATTAATACACAACACCTTGAGTGATAGGTACATATTTTAGCTCATGTTTAATCAGCAGCCTACCCCAATATCCCTAATAGAACTCGCTGTTCACACAGTAACGTGTGAATAGCCCACGGTCAATTAGGTCACACGCGAGCCCCGAGTTACATTATGTTATTTGCACTGAAACACACGAGGGAGTGGATAAATCCAATAGAGTCAGAGAGGGGTGAATTTTGTGAATTTCGAAAAAGAAAAGGTATTAATATAAACTCTTAGTGAAACAATGTAAAAAAAAAACAAGGAAATTCAGTAGAAAATAAATGATACGGAACTCCACACGGACTTTCTCACTTTATTGTTTAAAATTTTAGATATTTACTCAAAGATCGTAATATATGTGAAATTAATTAATATACACTAGAAAAACCGAGAAAAAATTGTTTTATAGTAAGTAAAATATATTTTAACTCCCGGTTTTAAATTTTATAATTTTATTTTTAAAGAATTTATGTCGTCATTTGTATATTTGGATGGAAAAAAAAAATCGGATATTGGGTCCCCAAGGGTCTACACTCCGTATTACAATTTCTACTTCCGATTAGAATTTTCGATATTTTATTAGAAGTTGCACATCTTAGGGTTATCGCATTGTTATTAAATTCCCCATTTAAAAATTTATACCAATAAAAAAAGTAAATATTGACTTATGAATCTAAAATAATGGCGATAGATCATTGCTGTACAAAAATTTATTTTAAGAGGTTAAAGAAAAGAACAAAATTTTGAGAAACTCATTTATTTACTTAACATATGTAATCAGATAATTATTACGTCAAAACTTAAGTAGTATCTCTGTGCAACTAAAGCTAACAAAATGGTGTTAATATATTTACGAATATCCCAGAGAAACTATTGTTTTTATAATTATGTATTTAGAATATAATTCTTTTATTTTTAATAGTACTACAATTTTGTAATGATAAGTTATTTAGTATATCAAATAGTTGCGGAGATACGGACATTTACGATTCTGTAAAGTACCCCAAAAGTAATTTTCACGGTAAAATGAAATTAGCCAGTTTATTTATAATCTTAATAAACGCCTATGTACGAATTTTAATCAAAATCGTTAGAGTCGATTTTGAAAAAATCGATTTTTTTTTTCTTTTTGCCCTTTATTAAACTACTCTTATTTCTAGGGTTAAACAGACACACAAACAGACGGCATTGCAAAAACAAATTATCAGCGTTTGGGGGGTCATGAAACGTTGGCATCAATCAACATCTCGAGCTAAATATTTTTTACGGTCGCAATACTTTAACTTTTCAAAAAGTTAATATATATATATATTTGCATATAGCTTGGAATTTATTGGTTTTATAAAAATATGTTTTAAGCAAAAGATTATTTTTATTAGTATTAGTATTAGCACCGCGTCTTACTACCCGTTCGGGTTGTACGCACTTACGCTAATGTGTGATGGTAGGGTGATTGTGAGATGAAATGGAGTTTCACAAGATGTCTTGTCAGAGGTGAAGGAAGGGTTTGGTAATCAGATAAATCTTTGCCGGGACCGAGGATTGAACCCCGGCCGATTATTTTTATGTATATACTTACATATTTTCAATGATAAGTGATTTAATATCTCAAAGAGTTACAGAGATGATAAAAAATGAGAATTTACTCATAAAACCAGATTCCTTTAAGTCATTTTGACGAAAATTTGAGAGTAGCCATTTTGTTTATAATATTTATCAAACCTTAGAAATTAAATTAAATCAAAATCGTTAAAACCCATTTTGATAAAATTAACTTTTTCTCTTTCCCCCTTAAGGAAGCTACCCTTAATTTTAGGGTTAGATATCCAATTACAAAAACACCTCAGGGAAACCCTGTGAAAACAATAGATACCTAGGTTTAGCCCGATCGGTAAAATAGTTTTGGCTCTACTTCGAGGTACAGTCATACGGAGAGACGGCAATCCAAAAACAACATTTTTGGATTCGGAGGGGTCTTTAAATGACGACATTCATCAAAATCTCTATTTATATTGTTTTGATGATAACAATATTTTCTCTACCTATAAAATAGCGAGAAAGTAAATAAATGGTGCGGAACTATTTACGGACTTTCTCACTCCAGTATTTAAAAATTGATATATTTACTCAAAACTCGTAATACATTTGGAAATAAATAATATAAATTCGCAAACTTGAGCAAAAATTGCGTTATACCTACTTTAAACATTTTTGGACTACCGGATTTAAATTTTATGATTTTATGTTTAAAGAATTAAAGTTCTCACTAGTATTTCTGGAGCAAACAAAATAAATCGATATTGTGTCTACCATTTAAAATTTTTGACCATTTTATTAGGTGTTTTACATCTTATGGTTATCGCATTTTTATTAAATTCCTCATTTATAAGTTTAGACCAATAAAAAAGGTAAATATTTGGGTTGTTGGGTTTAAAATGATAGAGATAGATAATTGCTGCGAAACATTTCCCCTAAGAGGTTAAAGAAAAAAGAGCAGAAGATTTTTGGGAGACTTACTTATCTACTTACTCTATGGAATTATAGAATTATTGTGATAAATCCTAAGTAGTGTCTGTACAACTAAAGATCACCAAATTCTATTAATATATTTGCCAATATATCCGAAACTTTTTGTTTTATAAAGATATATTTCAAATTAAAGTTCTTTATTTTTAATAGTACTACAATTTTTCAATGTAATCTTATTTAGTATCTTAAATAGTTGTGGATATAAGGACATTTCCGCTTCTGTTAAGTACCCTAAAAGTTATTTTCATGGGAACATGAAAATAGCAATTTTGTTTATAATCTTAATCAATGCCTAGATATTAATTTAAACAAAATCGTTAGAGCTGATGATGAGAAAACTGATTTATTTCTTTTTGACCTTCATTAAATTACCCTTAACTCTAAGGTTAGATATCAAATTACAATAACCCCTTGAAGAAAATATATGAAAACTCTATAAACCAAGTTTTAGCCCATTCGGTAAAATGGTTTAGGCTCTACTCTGAGGTACAGACAGACAAAGGTAAATTAAAAAACTACTTTTTCAGATTCGGGGTGTCGGTATAAAACGTCAAAATTAATCAAAATCTTGAGTTCAATTTTTTGACGATCACAATACCTTCTCTACCTGTAAGATAGCGAGAGAGTAAAAATATTCTAAGCTAGCTAACATCACCATGTGCTCCCATCTTAATAAAATATTACTAAATCTTAGAAATACTATCGATTGATACGAAATAAAAGAGGGGAAAGTCCGTGTTATAACAAATAGCGTCTCAAAATTTACATTAGGATATCAATAAAAGCGTTTTCTAGCCTTAAATATCTCACACAAAAAAATTTAAATCGAAAAAATCTCAATTGTCACGTTCTGATGCTTTAACACGTCTGACGAAAATCTGAATATCCAGATCTTGGGTTGATGCATCTCACGACATATTAACACGTATTCCGGCAGCAGATAGCACATAACATGCCACAACAGTGTGATAACTTCAATAAAACATAGTGGGTTTGTTTTTTCCATAAATCATCATAACACCTGTTAGCACGAAATTTCAGCGTAGTCTGAATTCGGCTTTAAGCCTCATTTACCAAACCTTGGTGACTATTGGGATAATTCCTCTCAAGAGAAAAATACCTAAAAAACCGGCCGGGAATTGAACCCGGGATCCCTAAGTTAGTAGCCAGGTGCATTGATCACTACACCATGGGGTTGGATGGTTAAAATAATGAAAGCTATTTTTCTAAAGACTAGCTATAGTTGTCCATAAATATATAGTCTCCACAATAATGTAGCATTCTTTATAATTGGGAATTTTTCTGTGAGGAAAGCTTACACTTAGGCTTAAACATTGTGCCACAATTTAAAACTCTATATTATTTTTATGTAAGGTTCAATTAGATAAGAAGGAATATTTTGACTTTTACAGAAGTTACTAAAACAATTTAGATTTATTAATAGGTAATGGCACGTTATATGCAACTGTCAATAATATTAGATAATATTAAGCCCTAAGAAATATTACTTAGAAATTAAGTAAAATTTTATCTGTTTACCGAAAACAATATGTTTTTATTTTCTAAAATTCCTTCCTATCAGAATCCTGCTATTTAATTATTAAATCTGATTTAGATCTCTGATATAAGTTCTGATTCATAACCGAATACTTTTATTCTTCCTCTTTTTCTTTTATAACCTCTCTAAGAAAGTGTTAAAGTATTCCAGTAAAATTCAATATAATCATTTTGCTACGTTGCTGTGAACTATTTATTCACAAGGTCGTCCTATGGTCGAGGTCGGGGTTCGAATTCCGGTTGGCTGTACTGAGTGTAGTTTTTATAAAAGATTTCATCCTTTAGCTGCTTTGTTGTCTGTATGGTCTAATGCTCACTTTCGTGTTAGAATAAAGTGCAGATGACACAGTGGTAGAGGCTTGAATCCCGATAGAGTGTACTGAGGTTGTTTTTTACTAATTTTTTTCTACTCTCTTTCTACTCAAATGTGGGTACATGTATTCAAGATTCAACCTTCCTCAGCTTTAAAAAATTTGCCTAATTAGTAGTATAACCTGAGAAAGTAGTACGATGCGGTGAAAAAAAAACTATTTTCCCTTAAAGTGAATTCGGGTACATTTTCTCTATATCCTGCCTTACCTCCAGCTACCAGATTATTATAAATAAATATACAGATAGTATAGACGAGTAGAAATATGTGCCCTAAAATAAAAATAAATAATAGACATGATGATAAGAGTGGTTTTAAGTCCCACTAACAGACCCAATGAGGTCTTACCACTAGTTAGGTATCACTGGTTATTATTATTATTATTATTATTATTATATATTACTATAAAGCCACATTGCTGACTCACTCACTGACATTAATGTTTACCCATTTCCAAATGAGCTAAAAGCTTGAAATTTGGTAAACTTATAGCTTCTAGCCTGTAATCGATGGGAAATTTCCAAAAATTTTAAAATTTTAATTTTTAACCTCCGAAAAAATTCAAAATTGCGGAGCAGCTATAAAGTCGGTGCAGACCTTTCTTTGGAGGTCTCTTGTGGCTAAATGGTAATATCTATCAAAAAACGGCTCTGGAATTACATTAGTTTACATCCACTTGCAAAGAAAACACGCAGTGGGTTTGGGGGCGGAGCCCCCAGCGAACAGAACGAATTTAGTATCTACACTGGTAGCTATCCCACGTAAAACTCCAGCTATTTCATCTAGTAGGGCATTGTAGGACGTTTACTACGCATAATTACACCACGAATTGAAAACTAAACCCCAAGCGATGAATTTATCCGACTGAATACACCAACAGTGAGGGCGGACATTCTCTAAACACAAAGCTTTGACCATTTGAGCGTCCCCCCACAGTAAAGTGCTGTCATGTCCCGGAACTCAAAAACAACACTAATTTTAATCAATGAAATAACGTTAATACACCACTTCCATCACACATCCTCACATATATGGCAAAATAACACAATTCAAGAGGATCCTACGATGAATAAAATATCCACTCCAAATATAAACATTAATTTTAATTAGTTCATAACTAACGTATAAAATAATATTATTAATAGACTGATAATTTAATTGATTACATAAATTTAGTATCGAAAGTAGTTAATATTACTGCCTATTATAAAAATATACCGAGAGTCATCTATACTAATGTCCGCACAGTCTGAAGCGTCATACCTACAATGGCCTTGGTCGCTATTAACAAGGTAATTGGTTCTTGAAACCTGGACAGATGCATTGAAGATTTTTTCAAAAGTAACTACTTATAGTGTTGTCCTATCTTCTCACTATTATGATGCGGGTGCATTTTCTAAGTTACTCTTCTTATCCCCAGTCTTTATAATTGAATGTCTCAGGTCAATAAGTGCCCAAGTGATATTTTTGACCGGTTTGAGTTAAGACCACAATTTTGCTCTATATTTAAAGGGGCACCATGTGAAGGCATAAAACACCCAGTTATAACTTTTTAACCCCTTTTATAAAAAAATAAAAACCAACCTCAAGGCAATAACTGACCAAGTACATGCTAGTTGATAATTTATTTCCATAAGGTTAGCAGCCCTGTCATTAATCAACTGACTGTCATGATTGTTTGCTTCAGTAATATTCTAACCTTTATGGTAGGTAAATGTCTGTTATATACAAGTCTTTCTGTTGATTTGAGTTGGTAATAAATGCAGAATGAGTGATTCAAGTTTGAGTGACAGTTCCAGTGATTCTAATAATGATTTTGTGCCACATAAAAGAAGGATGTATAATCCAAAAAATTGGAATGTAAACAAAATACCAACACAAAATGCTTTAGGAAAGGAGCATGTGGGTTGGAAATACTGTTATATTCCACAAATAACCCAAGCTCCAGATTGTAGGTAAGTTGAAAAATAATTAATTAGAATTCCTCTTAGTTATTTCATTTAAGTCTAGGTTAGGCTAAACTTAACTTGAAACTAGTCTACTTATTCTAAAAAATGTTCTTGTTTCTTTTGCACCGAGCACTCTAGTTAATACTAGAAACGCCGATTATGAAAACAAGATTTGAAAATACAATATAAGAGCACTATTTAAAGCAGAATATAGAATTGCAAGTTGACATGTAAATTTAATGTAGCAAACAACCAAGCCAATACATAGAGTAACATCAGAACACAATCCAGTATTTCCTAAAACGGCTTATTGTGTCGGCCAAGATAATTAACATAACAGAAAGTTAAAAGGTTGACACTCTCACAGAGTAAATTCGACCTTAAACGCCAATGGTTTAGCACAACAGATAAACAAGATTAAACCCTGGCAAACTCTTATAACTCTAGTCCCAATCTTAAAAGGTATTGTTATGCTAGCTAGAGAAATGAACAATAATAGGTATTTCCCCCCACCCGTGTTGGGAAGTCAAGACATTCAACACAATATGATAGCAACAGTTAATTTGTTGCAACAAACGACTTACAAGCTACTACACATGATCAGCGCCAAAACAGAATATATTGAGCATATTGTATATACACACCTATTACAAACAACGAAGACTATTTGCGTTAGAGAAGCTAGCTTTATCCTAATAAGTTAGGCTACAAAAATGTCAGACTGTTATTAGTCTGATCCGCTCATAAATAAACTATCCCAAAGTACAGGGAAAGTTCAAATTCAGGGTTCTAAGCCTTGACTTAACATGGGTTGGAAGACAACCAATAGGTCTAAGCCAAAATTATAAAAAAACACGACCATGTAAGGCTTACAATAAATGAAGAGGGCGTCGAACTGCCCCCAAAGAGTAATGAGACATGACAGTTAGTTTTGATGCGGGCCCTGTCAGAGGGGCAGAAACAACCCACAGGTTGAGCGCCGTAAACAGGCGAACAACACAAGTTAAATAACATATAGAACGCGAACCATGCCAGATGGGCATAAATGACCCACAAGTTGGGACCGCAAACTGGTGGACAACACAAGTTAAATAACATATGGAACGCGAGCCATGCCATGTGGGTAGAAATGACCCACAAGTTGAGCACAGCAAACTAGTTCACAACATAGTGTGAAGCGCCCAGATTACCTAAGATATGCAAACCTACACCTAACTAGATATAACCATTAGGCCTGAAAGAACCTAAACAGCCCCTTTCCCGTCTGAAGTCCCTGCTGACTAAATCATGGTCATGCAGGCTAAGGAGTAATACCTACCCCTAATCAAAACGCTGTTCTTAAGGACCAAGCAGAAAATATGTGATGTGAGGGATTACTTAAGGCATGTATACCATGTCATAAAAAGGCTAACCTAATGATATATACGAATATAATAACCACGAGAGTGACTAATACCCTCTAAAGGCCCAAAAACTTTTCCCTAATACTACATGCTGGCAATTATACCACCTACTCCCTACAAATTGAATGTTAAAATGTTACAGCGTGTTACTTCCATCTCTCTGGTCTGTCTGACAGCAGTATCGTCACGACCACTGAACTCTGTAGTTTATACTGAAAGACGAGACGTTGAACGTGCAGACTATTTGGCTGGTACTATGTTACTGTGCTTAGCTCCCAGTGAACCATGGAGTTTAATGTTAGATGAACGTGATGAACCATGGGAAAGAAAGAAGGGGGAGAGGGGGTGTGGACAACACAGCAGTGAACATATCACATAGGTGCCATACGCAGAAACCACACGCTGGCCGGCCACGACAAACTCCGGTCAGTTGTTTTTGTTTAGTTTGCTCGGGAGAGACAAGTGCAGTGTTAGATGGACTGCGAGTGTGGTTAACTTTTCTGATGGAGTTGTTCTTGTTCAGCGATAATTCTGAGGCGTGGTATGTAGCACATAGAGATATATATTTATAGATCTGTATATATAATTAAAAAACTATATATAGTTTTTCAGGCAATGATTATCCGCACCAGATTTAGGTAGTTCGGGGCTGGACTGATTAGCCCGTTACGCTTTAAATTAATATGAAAGAATAACGGTTCTCTAAAGTCACAATACTATAGTTCAAGTATTTAGATTGGCATTTCTCATTACATGTCTGGAATGAAATAAACAATAACTTTATAGGTTAAGTAAAATATTCTAAGCTAAGTATAACCTAGCCGAGACTATTTTACATACAAAGTGCTTGTTTTGTATTCACAGAGAAAGAGGGGATGATATTTAATAAAAATGCAATCGCTTGGGATCCAAAATGGCGCAGGATGTCTACCTTCAATGTGCTATACACACACAACCTATCAAATAAAAAAGTACTAATGAAGAAGCCCGTAGATCAACATCATACTACTATTTCATAATTAAAGTTGCATCAGCTGATGTTAGTGCCTTTCGCAAAGCGTACTGTGGCCTTCATTGTGAGAAGGAGGGTAGGATAAAAATGCTGGCAAAGCTGAAAACTGATGGTGTTTTGCCAAGTGATGGACGGGGAAAGCATCATAATAGGCCTAATATTTACAAGGCCTAAAAACCTCACTTAATCGATGTTCACATAAGATCATTCCCTAAATACCAGACTCATTATAATACCAAAGTAATATATTACCTATCCTCAGAGTTGAACATTGCTAAAATATAACGTCTTTTCCTTGAAAAAATATCCCCCGCTGTTTTGAGATGATTAAAAATGAAACTGATCAATACAAAGTATGCTGTGAACGAATTCATGTTTACAGAAACTACTAAAATGAACATTTAAATTTTAAATTTAATAGGCCTAGGACTAATGTGTGTAATCTTTGTGAGGAACTAAAATGCAAGCAGAGAAATGCAACCAACCAGTGGGAAAGTAAAATTATTGAAAATCGGTTAAAACTACACTAAGTAATGGCTAATGCATTTTACAATAGCCTGAAAAAGACAAAAGAAACAGATAAAGAAAACCCAAATGTTGAGTGTTTGGTTTTCGATTTCATGCATAACGTTACCCGTAAATGTGATATTTTACTTGAGGCAACTGTGGCTTTTTATTTTTGGGATTCATCATTTTTCTCAAGGTGGCAACCATACTTATTTTTATATGTGGTCCGAGTGTGACGCTAAGCATGGGGCAAATGAGGTGTTGTCTTGTTTAAATCATACTATACAGAATAAAGTAGGGGAGCAGTGTGACACTCTTATACTGTTTAGTTATACTGCAACAGGACCAAATTACAACAATGCCATGGTTCAGTTTCTAATGACTGTTGTCAACATTTCAAGATTTAAAACTATTAAGCAGTTTTCTCCTACGCACGGTCACTCTTTTCTTTCCAGTGACGCAGATTTTGCACCGCTTGGAAAAATAAAAAAACAAAAAGACAGAGCTGGTGTCGCAGGGGATTGGTTAACCTCTTTAGGGGATAGTCATAATTTGGTAATATTCCCTGATATTAAGTTATTTGACTCTGTCAGTGATTTCAGGTCACTTTTTAAAAGGTCTGTTTGCTACATCAATAGGTGAAACCTTTGCTGTGACAAAGTATAAGAGGTTTTTGTACACAAAAGGTAGTAGTTGTGTCCAAGTGTCAAACAACATAAAGTAATGTGTGAACTATTTTCTGTTTATTGAAGGTGCATTTAATTTTAAAAACCTAGCTATTCCTGAAGACTGGATATAATTGTCTTCCTTTTCTCTTCCAATCAAAAGCGTGAAGTTGGATGACATAAAAAAAACTTTACCGTTTCCTTAGTACAATCGAAATAGTGTATTATAACAGTGTAAAAGTTCTGTCGATAACTGCAACTCAAACAAATAGAGAGGCTGGATCTAGTGGTGTGCATGCACCCACGCAGCGTCTTGTAAGTGATGCCGAAAATAATGATGACAGCTATGGTTAGAAATAACTCTTATGGTAAAGGTACATTTATTCAGTTATTGTTTGAAAATAACTCTTATGGTAAAAGTCCATCTTTTAATTTCACTGTTAAAAATAACTTTTACGGTAAAGATACACCTTTTTAGTTCATATTGTATATTATAACTTTGTAATAAATCTTTGTAATAAAATATGGTTTGTGTTGAAAGAATGGTAAAGGATTTGTTAACTCTTTTTCTTGACAAAAACGCAAGTAAAATCTATAGGGATCTACTTATTTTTAATATTATCTTAAAAATTATTATTAAAACACGTTAAGCTTGTTTAACGCAATACTTTTTGAACTTATGATAAATCTAATAGCTTGGGTAGTGAGCTTAAGCCATGAAATGTCCAAGTAACAGCTTAGAGTCAATTATTGACCAAGTTCATAAAAAAAATTTTTTTAGAAGAATAGAATAAACCCAGAAAACACATTAAGTAACATAGTGTTAAAAACCTAATAGATTATTGTATAATTTTTTGGTAATTTTCTTTTTTTAGTTTTCCAAAAATACGTTCTTTGTTACTTGGGCATTGACCTGAGCCATTCAATTTTTGTTTGGTAATATTTGTGTTAAACGTTTAAATAAATATTATATATTTACAAACAAAAACTCCAAATAATAGAAACATTAATGGATGGTAAAATTTAAGCATACAGTTCTTTGATAGTAGAGGCCTACTATAACTATAGACACCTATTAAAAGTGAGATATTATCGAATGAAACTAGAATTTTAGTGTGCTATGAAATAATTGTACTAACGCTGATTTATTACTCACACTTTAAGAACCCCATTAGAAAAAAGGTTGTACAGAGGTGGTTGGCTATTTTTTGAAACCTCAAAATTATACATATATATCAAATAATTAGATTTTATTTATTTTGAAAACCACATGAATTATCCATTTTATCAACGTGGGGTCCATTTCTTCGCTAGAGACTAAACACGTTTGATGATACTAAGAAAACAGTTGTTATTCTAATTTAACATCTAGGATGCGTATAACCCGAACGGGTAGTAAGACGCGGTGCTAATAATAATAATAATAATAATAATAACATCTAGTTAATTTAATTCAAACTAATATTAAAATCAAAATGACACATATAAACATAAATGGAATGTCTTGGATATATATATATATATAGTCTCAATAATTCAACAAATTATCATAACAATAGAGTATTTGATTGAAAATTTAGAGAAAATATAGTGCTACATAACTGTAGTAATATAGTTAAATGTTAATCTAAATAAACGCATCTGAAATCATGGTCACATTTCAATAACTAGCTCCTAGCTTTCAGTAAGGAGCTTGAAATATAATTTAAAAGCGCTTACACGATGCAACAATATTCAGAAGACTAACAGTAAGCCTGATGGCTCAGCCGAGGAAATCTAGTTGGTACGAAAGAGTGACCAAGATAGTTTGAAGAAGTGGAAGAATAATAGATTCACAAAGAAACCAACTCTTCAGAAATAAAGACTAAAGCTATTTTTTAGGAAGAGCAAGCCTTTGCATAAGTTGTCTTATAAAGTTTAATGGTGCTTAGTTTTAAATTGCATGGAAAACCCAAAAGCTTACCAACAATAGCGGAAACAAATAAAAATATATGGAGTTCAAGACGTATGATATTTGAATAAAGAATATATTTTCTTTATAGTTCTAATAAAGATTTAAAAACCGTCTACTAACTTTTGATATGATATAGCCTTAATGATATCAAACAAATGTGGTACAAAATGATCTCCAGTGTAGTTTTAGCTTATAGTTTTCATTTTTCTTTATGACAAAATTCAAGGTTAAGAAGTGTCCAAGACTCAAAATATACAAACTATTTTATCAGATTGTATTATTAAATGCGACGTTGATTTAGTTCCAATTCTTAATGTTAGTATAGCTTAATTATTTGGAATGCAATAATATTAAAAACTATAACACTGACTAAAATAATACAATATTAAAATGGCTATTAAAAATTCCAAAATTTAATCAGAGATAAAATAATTAATTCTATTTAAAATGATATTGATCAAACTTGGTACATTTTATTCCCATCAATGATGCATTATTTTACATGCGGTATATAATTTGTATCAATTACCCATATTTTCCGGGCCAGAATGTTTTAATTATAAAAACAAAGATTTTTCTTTCATTGTTTCGAATCAAAACTTGAAAGCATTAAAATTAATAAAAAATATCATACTTATAAAATAATAATACATTATCTATATTTTTTATATAGCAAATTCGAAAATTCGTCAAACACTAATGTAAATAAATTTCAAACAAACCTGTTAAATATCTAACAAAATATAAATGATGAAATATTGTTAATATTTGACCAATAATTTGTGTTTTCCCACACGATACATCAGAGTGATGATTGACCACAAAGTAATCAAACCACAGTTTTTTCAACCCTATTTATACACAAACCCTTTATCACAGCATTCTATCTGGTCATTTCATTACCAAGTTATGCAAAGTGCGTGGTTGACCAAACTGAAGTGGTAATTTATGTAGCTAATACCGTACGGGATATGTATGAATTTCTCTTTGTATGGTGATGATGTAGATCCTGTCCCACACCTCAACAACACCTCATTATAGCCCTACGCCCTTACTAAAACTCCACACCACTATTCTAAAATAAAAATGGTTCAGAGAGAAAATAAAAGCAAAATCATTTTATTTTTGCTCATCCTCCTCATATATTTCACGATAATTACAAGGATCGTAGCAAACACCAAATAAGTAACGCTTGATGAATAAATTAAAAACATGTGTGTTTATGATACCTATATTTAATAGATTATAATGCAACGAAATTAGTGTCTAACTACTAGCAGTGTGGAGCCAGCTTGTTATTTGTCTGCACACACACACTCTATACCTCTCTCTCTATCTATCTCTCCATCCTTGTTTATCAGCTAGCTTCACCGCCAGGGGAATTATAGCGGACGTCTGGAAGAGTCTTGTTTCATTTGATTCTAACTCAGTGTTCTAGAAGGGGAGGATCCTGGACTCTTAACTGTGACCCCTGTATATTCATGTTCGGCGATAGCCAGGAGAGCTCCTGTCCGAGTCGAGGCGGGCCAAGTGGGTGGACCGTCGTGTCTGGGCTACCGTGCTCGGGAGTGGGCAGTATGATCAGACCACTCATTCCTCGCTAAGCTCGGTACAGTCAAAACAAGACATTTCAAGTTGTACACATCTAAACTCAATATTTTCATTAGTAAAAGACTAGTCATTAATGCAATAAAGGCGTGTAACCCGAAGAAGTATTAAGACCTGATACTAAGAAAGAATAATAATAAACGACTGATGCTATATTGAGAAAATAAATCAATTCAGAGTAACCACTTTTTAATATTTTTAATGAGATAGGGTAGACCGGGACACATTTTCCATAGGGTTAAGTATTTCAACTAGCTTTAGTTTCGAAATGAGCTGCTAGATGACGCCAGCGGGTGAACCGGCTGAAGTAGCAACACAGCACACATCATCTACGGAAGTTTTAGTTTAGTAGCACCAGTCACATCGTCGGAAGAGCTGTTTTCTTCATTTTTTAGACGATGAGTAAACTTTAATGTCTTTATTGAAACTTGAAATAAGCGTAGTAGCATTAAAATTACTGTTTTGACATTGCATGTACTAAAAAGGGGTTTCTTTCTTCATGTAACTATGCGTTTGTTTTGCAAATAACTTACACAGCTACTCGTCAAGGTAGTGTCAAAGTTACAATATGGTGACGTGGCAGGTTTTCCAACAGCATACGGGGCACGTATTCCAATACGTGTCTCGTTGGAAAATATGCCCCAGTCTAAATCAGCTAGTCTTATTGTATAAAAAATGTATTTATTGTGTAATAAAATTGGCCAAATAACCATATATGAAATGGTTAATTCTAAAATGTTTTGTTACAGATTTAAAATGATCCTCAATTATAAAAAGAAGACCAACAGAGGCTCGTATACTCATGAAATAATAAATGCCGCTCTAGTAATAGTCAGGGAAGGATACAGTATCAGAAAAGCATCCATGGACTTCAATATTCCCCGTAGGACTCTGAACAATTATTGGTCTAAATTCCGTTCCTTATACAATCCCCCACAATCAGTGCTAGCATCAGATATGATCCCCCAGCCTGCTGTATCTCAACTGGAAACGCTTCCAATGGAAGAACTTCTACCGGAAATGCCTGTTCCACTTGTCAAACCGGAATCGCCTGTCCCAAACTTGCCTCAAGTAGAAGGAACACTGCCAGAAGTACCACCGCAAGATGTACCACCACTTGAAATACCTCATTCAAACATGCTGCCAATAGGATACGCAAAAACATGGCGAGTAAGTAGCCTACGTACCCACTTAGGGTGGTCACTAACGTAACGACGACGACTGAAACATAGCCTACTTTGAATTTTGCTGACTGTCATCATCCAGCTTGAAACAGTATATTTGATGCGCTTCCGGGGGGAGGGGAGAGGGTAGAAGACTGATTATTTTACGACTTGCAGTCCATCGCTCGTCGCTACGTTAGTGACCAGACTGGCTCAAGAAATACGAATGTATTAGGTAGATTATATTTTTATTTTTAAAAGTAAATTAGATTAGTCTTAGATTAAATATGAAAAGCCCTAACTTCCTTGTAGTTGGTAAGTTACGATATATATATATATATATATATGTGTGTGTGTGTGTGTGTGTGTGTGTGTAAGCTATAACTTCCCTATTATATGTTAAAGTTATAATAATTTTTGGGTTTGTTTGTACAGGTTTTTACTCCTGAGCAAGAACAAATGCTGATTAAATACCTCATGAAGGCTTCTGATATCTATTTTGGGCCTACTCCCAAATAAGTTAGGCGATTTGCCTACACATATGCTCGTGCATGTAATAGAAAAATTCTGGCAAATTGGATAATAAATGAAATGGCAGGGTCTGACTGGTTCAGTTCGTTTTTAAAAGGAAACCCTAAAATTCCAAGCAGGACTCCACAGGCCACCAGAATTTCTTAAGCAACTAACTTTAATAGGACAAACGTTAATATGTTTTTAATAATTTGACAACTGTGTTAAAGAAATCAAACTTTAGGCCTAGCGACATATGGAATATGGATAAACCGGGGGTAGCCACGATCTAAAAGTCAGATATAATAGTTGGACGTCGTGGCTTTAAACAAATAGATAAATTAATCTCAGCAGAAAGAGGATCTTTGGTGATGGCAGCATTCACTGTAAATGCTGCAGAAAACGCCATCTCACCCTTTCTTATTTTCCCCAGAGTCAAATTTCAGCAACATTTTCTACGTGATGGCCCCACCGGATGTGACAGTGATGTGAACCCATCAGGTTGGATGATGGTATTTTTTTGTTAAGTTCGCTAAGCACTTTGTAAGTTATGCACGTTGCTCAGAAAAATGACCAAGTCTGCTTATTCTGGACAATCACGGTGTCCATCTCTCAGCGGAAGAATTGGACTACTTCAAGGCTAACGGCGTTACTTTGTTGCCATTCCCTCCTCATTACAGTCATAAGCTACAACCCTTAGATCACAGTGTGTATGGGCCCCTTTAAAAAGCAAATTAACACGGCTTATGATTCTTGGGTGTGCACAAATAAAATACCTATAACAATTTACGATATCGCGTCTATTTCGGCTAGAGCTAGTCCACTGGCGTTAACACCAATCAATATTATGGCAGGTTTTAAAGTTTCGGGAATTTTACCACTAAATCTTGAGATATTTACAGATTTGGATTTTATGCCATCCTACTTTACTGACAGGCCAGCTCCTGCCATAAAATGAAGTTAGCTCTACTGACTGATACACCCGTTAAAAATCAACTGAAAACGGAAAACGATTTATCTAAAAAAACGAAACTGCAAAAGGAATCTGATAAAAGGGTCGACAAAAACAAAAGCCAATCCCAGCTGTTTAGACCTTCGTCTTCAAATGTAAAAGGCATTAAAACATCAAATTCTAAAAAAAGGTATAAAAATCTTACATTCAAGTTATGAAGAAGATGAGGATTGTTTATGCATTTATTGCTTTGAACCTTTCACCAATTCTAAGGCAAAAGAAAAGTGAGTGCGGTGCACGAAATGCAAGAAATGGGCGCATGAAGACTGCACCAACGGGGATGCTACATTTTTTGTTTGTGTTCATTATGATTCAGACAATGACGACTTTTGTTTAAAAAATCTGTCTTTGTAAAATTTTTTGGTAACAGTTTTTGTAAAATCATTACGTGGCATTTGTTTTCTATATCCAATTGCTTTCTCTATGTACTATTATTATGCCTTTTTATTTTACAATAAAAAATACATATTAAGTAACAATCAAGATTTATTACCTGTGTTTTACAGTTTAAAGTGTAGTTGGAAAATTTGACCTTGTACATTTTTAGTAGGCTGGAAAACTGGAAACGCATATGAGGTACATTTTCCAACTTAACATGATCAGACTTAACCATTTGCTGTCAAAAACAATATTTACTTTTTTGAAATATAATTGTGCTAGTTTGTAGATAAAAGTATAAGAAAATACAATAATGTCCTGTTTGCCTCAAAATAGATAAAGATAAAAAATAAAATTATAAAAAGTTGTAAAACTTTCCCCGGTCTCCCCTATAGTTAAACTATACTTTTATATAAATAACAGTAGGCCTACATATATAATATGATGAAAACATACAGACTGTTATTTGATCATTATTGAATTGCTTAAAAATAAAAATAAACTATTATTTTAATCATTATACTTATTCAACTATATTACATACATCTCATTTTCATGTCTTACTTGACCAAATTTCAGCCTCACTTCTTAATTACTTATCCTTGAGAGTAAACTATGGAAATCAGATAGTATCAAGTTTGACCCCTTACTAGCTTATGGAGTGTAGTGATTTGAAATAAATTAATAAATTATTATAACATCTATGTTTAAATTTGTTTAAAAGATGCCACTGTTTTTTATTAAAGTAATACCTCAAAGAGGGCTGAGCCCTCCCACTTCTGGATACAGACTATGGTGGTGTGAGAGTTATTTGAGCGGTTCAATCAAATTATGGTCGGGTGCTTGTTAATAAATTCTTCAGAATACGTTCACAGTGGCTAATGAAACATTTGGGAAGTTATTTATCATAAGGGCGAGATTTTCTTACAAATATTTTTGGTTGGTTTATTCTTTAGAAACCCTTACCAGTGGAAAAGGAGTTGAGCTGAATTGACTTTCTCGATGAGCAAACATGTGATGTAAGTAGACATTCTGTGGGAATTTGCCTCAAATTTTGGCAAAATTTTTATTTACGGACTGTCTTCACACACTTTATTATTTATTACTTAATTATCAAGAAAATCAGAAAATATTCAACCTATTTGGGAAAAACTAACTCTTGTGTGTTCTTAAATACTTAACAAACATTGATGAAAACCAAACACGCACTTAGATGGTCTTGGACAACACCTATATATACAAACTGAAACTCAGGAAAATCATCTATCTACGTATTTATCCATCTGTATATCTTTCTATTAATAAAAATATCAAGAATATGTGTCTGTAATGAGCGTTACGTGATATCTACTGAAGGTAGAGGTCTGAAATTTAAATACTAGTAATCAGTGTGCACAAACCAGAATTTTGAAATTTTGATAATAATTTTTTAAATTAATTAAAAATTTACAAGTTAAGAAATATCAAGTCCACAAGAAATCTACGTTTCATACTATTTGTAATTTAGTTTGATGGCCATAGAAGTTTGGTTGTCATAGAGATTAAAACAGAAGACTTTAATATCTAAAACAAACTATTCTTCTCATGTCACCTTAAACCCTACACCCTCTACATTATACAGTCTATACCCTTTTTACAACTTAACAAATTCTTAAACTTTTACCCTAAAACATTCCTTCAGAGCTAGGCCGTAAACAGGATTAAAATGTGCCAAGAGGCCAAAAATGCTAATAATGGTAAAAAGTAAAGGACAATAAGACCAAAAGGGCAATAATACCAAAAGGGCAAAAATGGCAAAATTTTTCAAAAAACTACCAAAATGTTAAAATTGTCAAAAAGGACACAGCTGAGAAGACATTGTAAAAAGTGCAAAGAGAGTAAACATTGTAAAATGGGCAAGAAGTAACACATAAAGTCATAAAAAAGCGTATAATGGTTAATATGAATAAAATAAATAATAAAGTTAAAAAATTAAAACGCCGGTCGCAAATGTAGTAAAATGGTTAAAAGGGTTAAGGATAAAATTGTTAGAAGGGTAAAAAGCGTAAATGGGGTAGAAATGTTAAATAAGTTAAAAAAGGTGAATAGATTGTAAAGTGTAAAAGGTTTAAGTTAAAAAGGGTGCAGGGTTTAAAAGGTATATGTTAAAAAGCGTAAAAAGGATAAAAGTGGTGAATAGTAAATCTAACCATAAAGGTCAATAAAACCAAAAGGTAAAATAATTCACTAATGTTTAAAACTGGACAAAATGTCAAAAAGGGTACAATTGATCAAATATGGTAAAAAGGAAAAAAGGATAAAAAACTGTAAAAAGGGAAAAGGATAAAAATGGTAAAAAGGGTCAGAAGTAAATCACACAAAAATGTATAAAGGTTAAAAGGGTTATAAGGTATAAAAAAGAATAAAAAGCTGTAAAAGGGGTCAATTTGTTAACTGAGTAAAAAGCGTAAATGGGGTTGAGAGGGTAAAGAGGATAAAAGGGAGTAAGGCGATAAGTAAAAAAATTGGCAAAAAGTTATTACTTTATGGTAAAGAGGCAACAAAATTTAAAAAGTTGTATGAAGTGCAAAAAGGGCAAAATAAGTTCTATTGGTAAAAGGGCCAAGCATGAGAAAATAGTTAAATGAAGTAAATGCGTTACAAATGGTAAATACTTTTTATTTGATTTAATTACAACCCTTCCACAACAAAGTATTTTTGCTGTGACACTCATCTTTCTTTTTTATTAACACCAACAGCCAAGAGATTAACGTATTATGTATAGAGAAGTTATAGCTTTAACTTCGAAATAAATTTTAGCTTATAAAACATTAGATGTTCAGATTGTATCTCTATTTTGACATTGTATATTATTCAGCCTATTTTGAAGAACGTGTACAATAGCTGGTAAGTTAATAAAATTAGAGAAAAATAAAAATGTAGAGCACATTATCAAAAATATTATTATCTATTATAAAATATTATGTCATTGCCACGGAGCAATGTTTGAATATTTGTTTTGATTTACATAACTTGAGTAATGAAAAGTAATGGCCCAATAAGTATTAAGTAACAAACTAGAAAGCTTAAAGAGTACTGACAACTAGTAACAATAATTGAACTATTTGGCCTGGAAAGGGGTCACAGAGCAATTTAAAAGAATTATTTTTTGCAAGGTAGCTGTCACAATGCCATCGATATCACAGGCAGTTATGCTTCCCGACGACATACCACTTCAAACTACACCTTCGGGTCATCAGTAGCGCTTGTACTTAGAGGACACCCATCGAGCCCAGAGTCTCGAGATCGAGTTCTGCACGGGTCACGGGCAGTGTCAGTCAATTCCATCGGTCTAGGTCTCCACGAGTTAAACCAGTTCTTCTACGAGCAAGGGCATCCAGTCCCTTCATTTCTTTATCTTTCATCTAACATCACATTTTGTACTATATTTTAGTAACTTCTTTTAAAATTAAATTCGTAAACTTACATATTATTTCGAACTCACTTAATTATCTTGCCTGCAACATAACCTCGCCCGCAAGCTATCCTGACAAATCGAACCTACGGGGGGGGGGGGGG
>CABEEJ010001084.1:57890-83729 GCA_901482245.1 Timema douglasi | reverse complement strand
TATATATATATATATATATATATATATATATATATATATATATATATATATATATATATATATTAAAGCAATAACGTTTTTGTCTATTTTCTGGTCTCTTCCAGAGTTTTTCAAATAAAATAATAATATACCTTCAGAGATTAAAATATACTCTCAAACGTACTGCGCAAGTGCAGACTCAGCCATGATTTATTTGTTTTCCAGCACACTTCAATTTGACTTGTAAGGCCATGTACTTTGTTGTTTTACCTCTGTTTATTACATTGAATAAACAATTCAAATATTTATTTAACTTGCAAATGTTTTTTACTTTTTGTTGTAATCATTTCCTTAGTTTACGTCCAGCCTCTTTTAGGCTAGTAGTGAGTGGCCTCTCGTTTTTAGGCGTAGGGAGAACACGGCACACGTTTTGTTTAGTGGAGAGGTTCATGGTTGAGACAGACAGACCCTGCCATTGGCAGAGAACTGTGTATGATGATAATGATGATAATGATAGAGAGGTTGCGATTGACCAAATATATCAAATAAACAGTAAATCAAATAAAAATATATTCATTGTGAATGTGTAAGGTTTTACAAACTATTTAATTAAATATTCAAGCCAATAGTAAAAACACTTAACCATCTTAAAATGAGAATGAATAAACACGCAAATGTTGGCACTATCATCGCTAACGGCAGCGGCCACTTGGTCGGTTAAACTCGTTTGAGGGCTCACGCCATTGAATTTTTTTAACTATAAACAATTAGAACGACTAAAAACATACCCGCTCGCTTTGTTAGCGTAGTTAGCTAACGTGTTAGATTCATGTTAAACTAGACTGTCCAGGACGGGGAGATCAAGTTTCGTATCTTGTTCAGGTGAACTGAGGGTGGTTTTCCTAGATGGTTTTCCACTCTCCCTCCATGCAAATGCGGGTTAACTTCCTATATCTTCGACCTTCTCAATTCCTAGCTCATTAACGTAATTAGTGCTTAAACTTATAACTCGAATTGGTAGTAAGACGTGGTGTCAATTATTTTTATTCGCTAAATCATAAAAATGTGTAGCTAAATACAGTATATTCTAATCTGCGATGTTTGTATGTGAGATTAATCATTAATCCTGAAGGTTTGTTCTTTTAAACAAAGCTATAATAAAAAAAAAAACTTTATGCTATTTACTCTGACCTTCCTTTAATTTGCGTTAACTCTCCCCTCTCTCTTTTTTTTACAAATTATTTAACTCTATTAGGAATATAAATAAAAGTTTGTTGAAATGAAAGAATTACCACTTTATTTAACTGATGATTAAACGATGCAATTGGATAGTATTAATTTGTAATACATATTATTTTATATTAAAAATCATTTAAATAGTTACATGGAAAAAGACTTCTTCCGGATTTTGGCTTGAACTAGGAATTATTAGCATTTAAATTTGTTGTAGAGACCCACATCGGTGGACACTTGGACTGAACGTCAAAGTCACCCTAGTCAGTTTTGACCCTGACGAGGAAGTCGAGGTTTTATTCTCAGACAAGTGCAATAACTGTATTTCCTCTTAAATATTTTTAAACCTACCCTGCACACGAATATGGGCACATTCCTTTAAATTCTACCTCCCTCATGTCTCCCCCATTAGTAAAACTAATTCGAATAATCCATATGTTTGGTAAAACGTAATTAAAATAAAAGGAATAGGTGCAAAGGTATATTAAGCGTCCATAATGTTTTCATTATAAATAAACGCACAATACCCGCAGTGAGTGCATGGATATATGTCTTTTACACAGAGTTTTTGTTTTATAGACCCTATTAAAATGCTTTAAATCCTAAGTAGAAGTGGGTTTAAAATAAGCAGATTTTCTGACCATTTAGTATAAATGTAATGACAACATTTGCATTAACTGCAATTCTTTAAAGCTATTTCACAAATACAAATATTTAATAAAATTTTCAAAAAATCGAAAAGAGTATTTTACGGCTGATATAAATTTTTTAGTTTTCTTATCATTCTTTAAAACCTAAAGAGAGTATTATTATATAATAATATCAATAATCCTGGGAACTATTTACCCATTTAAATGAGCTATAACCAGTTTCGGTGGCCACACGCTCTAAGGCGTTGCTCTCGCAATAGACTAAATTTCTGAAGACAAGGATATCGGGATTTGACTCCAGTTGGTCATACTGAGATTGTTTTTTCCTAAATGGTTTTCCATTTTCCCTCCATTAAATTGCGAATATACTTATTATTAATTTAACCTTACTAATCCCTAACAATTAGTGTAATTAGTACGTAGGTTTATAATACGAAAGGTAGTAAAAGACGGTGCAAAAAAAATTGAGCTATAGCTATCATTTGGTTGACGAATACGTTTATGAAAATATTTCCAGCCTTAGCCTTTAAAATTGAAGCTATCCAAAAATAGTCTGGTAGTTATTTGAAAGCCAGTCGCATCTTTTAGAGAATGTAATAATGTTTCTCTATTCTCATCTTCCCAAACTCCGTTCCTTTTGTAATCATATGTGGATTTGCATAAAGAGGTGCCTTGTGTCAACAAGTATCAGAAGTGTAGTAATTTCAATATGAATAACATAGAATTTCTTGAACAGGGTAAATATCACATTTTAGAAATGACAAGGTCTCATAATATGATTCTGTTTTATATTCATGGGTTGAGATAGAATGAATTACTGTCAGAACTGACTACTCAGTAGACATACCCCAGATAATCTTTTTAAATAATATTCAAATAATTTGTAATTAATATTTTTTTCAAAAGGGTAATAATTTAAATCATTAATAATAATAAAACTTTTAGCAATATGGAAGCTTTTACTATTGTAAATTTTCTATGGGATTAATTCGAAACTTATTTATTAATATGGATTATTTTTACTATTAAATTACAAAGGGAAATTAATATTGATTATTTGAGATCAATAAATCTTTTTGAGTACAGTTATATCCAACCAATAGTCTCATTCCTCGTAAGAAACCAATTCAACCAATTCAAAGATACAAGTTATTTCCTATTTAGGTAGAAATGTAGCTTTCACAATATGTGCTAAGGTTTGAGATACGAGTGAATAGATAGGCAGATTTATTAAAAAGGCAGTTCAGGACACATAAAAATAATAAATCACATTTTTAATTAAAATATTATTTATTAATCACACTTAAGCCTTAAATCATTTAAATCAATTACATTTTTGCTTTGCTTGTGTGTAAACTAATAACGGTAATTTTACTATTAAATAGTTTTCCTTAGTTGAGAAAATCATAAAATATGTAATTTTTTTTAAAAATATTTTAAGACTTAAAAAATTTAATATTGTAATGAATTAAACTGAAATTATCATTTGTATTTTAAACAAGTAAATATATGATTTGCATTTGTTTAAAATAATTTCTTATATTTGATTACATACACTTAGGATATGTTAATAAGTAAACATTTTTAAATAATTATTTCTTAAAAATATAGGTCTATAAGAAGGGCAAAATAAAAATTTTAGTTAAAATATTATTTACTAAACTTAATATTACCTAATTTGTTTATAAATACAGAGAACACATTTCAAGACTCAAACTAATTTATATATTAATTAAATCTTAAAATATATTTCCATATTTTTAATCCAGAGGTATACATATACTTTAAAGATTAAAATTCACGCTACCATGCGTTTAAAATGTGTTTAAATCGATCACACGATTTCACTAAAAAAATACTTTCCATTCCATCCGTTTGGACATGTTTGGTTCTTCGATTTTATCAATTTTTTGCTCAACGTGTTCTACAACCCTCTAGGTGTTATATACGTAATATGTAATTTAACAATTTAGTTTAAAATTTATATTTGAAAATTTATTATTGTGATTTACAAGAAGATGTGTTTGTTTTTGTAAAGAAAACATACTTAAGGGTAGTTTAGTCAAAACATGTTTTTGAAAATTATCTTCGAATAATACACAATACGATTGTGAGGTGTTTCGTACTATTTATTTAAATTTGTTTGACAAATATTGTGACAATGACGTCTTAAGCCACGTGAAAAACTGTTATTTTCTATGAATATAATATACTCTTTAATATAGTACCAATTTGTATTTTGTCTAACTTGATAACTAAGGAAAAGTATTTGACCTCAAATCTAAGAAGAAAATAATGGAGATATTTAAACTTAAAATTTAAATAGAAATCTTAAGACAGGACTAATGATAAGAACATGACTAAATTAATAATACGATGTCTAGAATGACGATGTTGAGGTCCATTGTTCACAGAACTATTTTTCAATTGTTTTAACTTGATCCTCTTTTATTATGTACACAGCAGTTTCATTAACTTCTCGAATATTTGATGTATACTATGTGTTAAACAAATCCTTTCTTAAATTTTATTCTATGGTTACAGTACGTCACAGAGTTGAAAGATTAAGATGTTATTGGTCTTCACTCCAAACAAAATTAACGTGACTCCATCTAAAATATACAATAATACTTTCTGAAACAATTTAAAAATATGAAAGTTTAATGTTAATAAAGCCAAAATTTTCTAATTAATTTATTGTAAAAATATATATAATTAAGTATTTTTGTGGCTAGGATCAAAGAACCCGACCCTCATTTCAACAGGTCAGAATTTAAGCTCCAATCTTCCCGGAACCCCCTGCACTTCCAGACGGACTTAAGGAGCCTGACATTTAGTAATGTTCCCATAGAAACTATTTTTATATTAGTTAATGGGTCTTATATTAATAAAAATTAATGCACTGTTTAAAATCGCCATAAATCCTGCTTTTGTAAAAGTTTATTTTCGCATCTTGACGACAATCTATTTGAAATATGCATCTCTTTATTTTAGTAAAAGAGTTGTAATATCTTCTATATTTTATAATGTTAAATGTCTCAGTGTTATTTACACAAGAATAGGCTGAGCACAGTAAGCATTTGTAAAAGCGTAGCGAGAATGAAATTATATACAAACGAACTTCAATTTGGAAGGATGATATAAGTAAATAGAAATATGAGCTCCACAATGGTGAGGCATGCTAGTTTCCACAACTACCACCGGTAAAAGTTGTAAATTAGAAAAACTAAATTTTATTAACATAGGATAAACAATATTGATATAATATGTAATCACACTAGTAAAAATCAAAATAGCATGCTTAAACGACACAAATGACTATAAAAAAGACAAACGTTGTTATTGTATTAAGAAAATACAGTTTAGGTGAGATTTGTTTTATTAGTAATGAATAATAGATACATATTATTTACATAATATATATTAATTAACTTTATCCAACACAATATGAGGCTAATTGTGTTGGGCGATATTTTGTCATCGGTTTAAAACTAAACGAGAAAGATCATTTGTTTATTTATCTGATTATATAGGATGATAAAACCAGAGGTCCCGAAAACGAAAACCTGTGAGCGTGCCTCATTTTTTTTATTTTTTATTATTCTACCTGGCGTGAATCTAGGATTGGCGGCCAAGTAAACAAACAATAAGAAATTTTATCATCTCTAATTTTTAATTTACTTCACAGTAATTCCGCTAGAACACAAGGAACGTTTATAATAATAATTTATAAATTTTAATGTGTTATAGTTTTGAGCAAAGAAAAGAAATTGTAATTATAAGATGCCATTGTATTATTTTCCTCTATTAATTAAAAATATTTCAGGTTTCACTATAAAATATAAATCACAAATATTTTGGTCGCTAACGGTGGTTTGTTCTCCCAAGAATGTAGTATATAAAATATTTTGTATATTTATATTATTATAATCGCTCTAAAGACAAATTACGCCATGTTTTCTTTATCACTTAAACCTTTTGAGTAGTGAAAAACAAATATTAATTTAAAAGAAACTATAAATTTAATGATAAAAAAAATTCAACCATCCCACGGAGTACTACTAAACCTTAACGTAAAAACTAATTCAGTTAAGCTTAAAACAAAACCATTTGATTTTTTTTTTAAATCCTTCCCATCCAGAAATATACCATATTTCTTCGATTCTAAGACGGACATTTTTTCCCCTTTGAACTTTTCTAAAAACGGGGTGCGTCTTAGAATCGATGGCAACCTAAAATCACAGTTCTTTTTCGACCGAAGCTCTTGGTGGCTCAAAAGAATCAGACTGATACTGATTCAGAAGGGATTGAGAATAGCATAACTACTGATAAAAAAACTAATGGTGTCAGTAAATTTAATTCTATAGTAAAAATAGTTCTTAAATATAGAGTATTTTAGCTTTTTTATTTTTATTTATTTTCTAAGAATCAAAGATTTTTTCTGTTGGTGGTACTGAAAAATGAAGGTGCGTCTTACAATCAATAACTTCTTAGAATCTAAAATACGGAAAAAAATACAACGTATGTTATGTATGCAATTTAAAATTCCAAATACGTATACGAACCTTTTCAATATTTTTTTTTTTCGGTTATTCAGGCTAACATCAATATAAAATAGAAACTAATGAACTAATAAATTATTATATGGAAGAGTCAAATTATAACATCCTAGTGCTCAACCAACCAAATAAAATTCCGAATTAAATACTTTTAAACTTTCAGAAAGATTCATGCATAATAAAATCATACCAAATATATTAGTTTGATTTCCATGCTCTTAGCATATTACATTTGTAAATTGTAAAATTGTGTTGATTGTGTGGATGCGATTTTGTGGAAACTATGGAAGATGGTCTGGCCTGTCTAAGAACTCTGTAAAATTTTAAGCTATGGTTTACTCAGCCTGCTTAACTACCGTTTTCAACCCGATAAGTTTCTCCGGGGGAAACCCCAGTGGCATGCATTAATACTATGTAGGAATATGCATTTTACTTTATTGCATTTTCATATTTAGTTTTACTTTATTATATATTTTCTTTTATCCACAACAAAACTAAAATTGCGAATCTCTTCTTGGAATAGACTAAAACAAAATAAAAAATAATGTATTATTCCGTTATTGATATAATGGGTGTATACAACATTTAAAAGAAAAAATTAATTTACCAAGGTATTTTTTTAATCGCGTCATACTGTAAGTCTGACCTATACGGAACACTAAATTAACTTTTACATTTGAGAAATTAAAGAGTTCTAGTATTTTCTCTCATTTACTAAAGCCATTTAACTTAAAGAGAGAATGATGGCATACGTTTCTGTTTGGCTATTAAAGACATAAACTATTCAACTTGATATTAGAGAGTGACTAGAGAAAAAATATTCTTTCTTAGCTCTTATTGACTAAATTTATCCCGTTTAGTAAAATTGAACAAAAAGAGAATACATCTTTGGTAGTAGCTATCAATAACTTAAGCTATCTACAATTTTCATGATCGGGTTTAATTTTTTTTATAAACTAGTTTTATTTCTGACAGTCAGACTTTCTTAATGCTTACCGGTGGTAATATGAACTGTATTTAACATACATTCGTTCTGTCAGTCCTAACTTTTCATTCCAACCCGTGCGCATCCCTTTCATAATTACACTATATTCCACTCCTCGGTGGGATACGCCTTTTCAACTAACGAACGACGACCCTCAAACTTTTATCCCCTTGCTTGTAATTGAACTCTCTCATCTGGTTTTCTCCGTGTTCACAGGAGTAGGATGGCTGTCTGCCTGCCTGCTCTGGAGGAGAATACTTTCAAAATTGGGCTCCCAGCTCGTCGTCGGAGTTTAATAATAACAGTATGAACTTCAGAAGCAACCTTTATAGTTAGGATTAAAAATAAGGCCTTCTTGGTGCGTTTTTTCACACATAACATAAAAAGTTTAATTATAGCTTTGAAATGGAGGAAGAAAGACATCTCAACTAAAGCCTTAATGTTGCTTATTTATGTTCACTCAAATAAATTTATTTTCACATTTCTTACTGTAGCAAATTTAGTTGATTTCAGACTGAATGTAGTTTTAAAAATACGTGAGATTATGAAAGTAAAGTATAAGATATATAGGTTTGAGTTTTTTGTGTTTTTTCAAATTTCTTATTAATAAACATATTCATTTTAATCGAATACTGCTATAAATGGTGTAAAATATATAATTTATAGTTCGTTGTCATGTCTATAGTTTAAAAAACTGTTTTTCTACTATATTAATTTTAAAATACACACTATGCAAATAAGTAGTTTTAAACATGTTTTGTGAATAATAGAATATCCCTTACATGATAAAATTATATAATATAAGTAGCTTGGTTAGTGTAAAGATAATTTATTTCCCTTTATTTTATATTGACTACAAAGGGTAGAGAAATTTTGGTGGTTTTTAATAGAGTAAAAATTGATATTTTGACGAAAATTGTATTTTTAAGTACTATCGATTCCTAAGAAGTTTATTTGGTATACTGTATGAATTCATTCAATTATGAGCGTGTGTGGATTGAGGGAGATAGGGTGAAATGGAAGGATGGTTGGAGAGTGGGAATAAAGAATGTATACATGGATGGATGGGGGAAGGGAAGGAGAGATGGTGAGTTGGAAGAATGGGTGAATGGTGGGAATAAAGCGCAAATAGATAGATGGAGGATGGGTGGATGGATGGATGGATGGATGGATGGATGGATGGAGGGCTGGAGGGGTGGATGAAGGGAGAGAATGATGGAGGGATCCAGGGAGCGACGGGTGACCAGGTGGATGGAGGAAGAGAAGTGAGGGATGATGTGGATGGGAGTGGGGGGAAGGATGTTTCATTGTTTTAATATGGTTGATACGATACCACTGTCGATACTTTTTTTAGATAGCAGCTATTTTATTATGTTAGTATTTATAGCAAACTTATAGTATTTCACTAATATCGGTAGGTATTTTCTACCCAATGTCAAAAGTTAACTTACCTACTTTATCAAAAATATTTTTTTCTTATTTGATTAAATTAAAAAAAAAAACAATGTGGTTTTGTTTAATTTGAACCAATGATAAAAGGATTTTTTCCAGCACTTCGATATATAATACTTTGGTAATGTAGTTTCTATAATATCGAGGTACCATATCGTTTAAAATAATTTTGTGAACTCTAGCCAGAGAACAATCCATTCAGGGAAAAATCGACAGTGAACTATCCCCGCATTTAAAAATATCCTGTTTTGCCATTGTAAGCAAATCCCATTCAAATTTAGAACTACCTGAAAACAGTCTTCCCTAGCATATTTAATCCAGGCTAGATTCACAGTACATCGTAAGGCTTAACTTTTGTTTACTGTTCTTCAGAGGAAAAAATATCCTCTTCACCTCTGTTACCCCTGGTCTATAAAAGAGTTTGTAGGCCTTCTAGTCATTATAAACATTATAAATCCAGAGGTAATAGAAGTTAAAAGTGTTATCAGATGGTCTAGCACTGATTTTCATAAAAAAAAAGTAGGTCAATCTATTCAAATGTAAGGCGAATTTATTGCTAAGATTTATCAGAATACTAATTTGAAATCCAATAAAGCTAATATTATTACAGAAAATTTGAAGCATACACAGTTCAAGTTCACAACCTGTTTAGAGAACTATTGTGAAGTTAACTAGGAGATTTTGAATAAAGTAGTAAGATTTTTACCTAAATTTAAATATATATATTTGCACTCCATCTTACAAACTTTTAGAATTATGAGCCTTTAATAATTACACTTATAGGATAGTATTAATAAACTTAATTTATTTTTATGAATAATGGGAAGTAATTTAGGAAAAAAAACTCAGTACAATCGGCAGTGACTAGAAACCCGACCTCCCCATCACCGGTAAATCAGACAAGACGAGCTTTAAGATCCATCCACGTGACCATCAATGAGGTTAGTATTATATAGTTATTTCAATTCAAGTTCTGTGTTGGATCTATCAGAATGGATACAGCATTTCTTCACTTTCCAACTTTAACAAAATCTGCTACTACTCTTCTGTGTCAAAATAAATAAAATATATTTCTAAACATATTGGTAAAATGCCAATATATTTTTGAGCAATTTTAGAGTAAAGTATACCTGAATGGCTTGGGATGTTTTCAAAACATATCACTTACAGGTCCTTTTACGGTAATTTAGAAAATGTATTATTTTAATTTTGACACCCTTTTACATCCCACAAATATTGAATGTTTGATGCTTAACCTCAGCCAAAGCTGTGTTTGACCCAATTTTAATTTAAGGTATGGTGGTACGTAAAGTGCATCTTGAAGTGTTAAAGAACAACTAGGATCGTTTCTGATTGGCTTTGGCCTTGTTTTAAAGGATGGCGTCTGGTCTCATACAGGTAAAACTGTGTTGAAGCTATAAAATGAAAATTATTGGGCTGAAACACAAAATATTGGGGTGGCTTCGCAGCTGATTACCTCAAATTTAAAACATGTATTTTTTTGTCTATATGTATATAGCCAAACCCCTAGCGCTAAACGGTTAATATGTTGAATAAATTAATGGGAGAATATATTAATAACTATCATTAGTTAAATGATAATACTTTGCGCTTGTTATACTATGACAATATTAGTATATAGTGTTGATAACACAAGCATTTTCCTGCATATGTTTATAATTATTATTACAAAATATAATAACTATAAAATATACAGTATAAATATTTATCTATATCTATGCGTGGTTTTGTGTGTTTATGTGTGTGTGTGTGTGTGTGTGTGCAAAACTCTAATTTTTTAAACTATTAAGTTCGGTTTTAGTTGCTGTGTGTTTGTATAAATAAAAATTGAAGTTCCATACATATTTTTAAGTTGTCATTTCTCACTTCAAATAATATATAATAAAAATGAAACCATGTGTGATATATATTATATAATATTTATGAATAAGTTATTTGTACACAACTTTAAAATACTTAATGTTTGAACAAACACACACCATAGACAATGAGTTCACCAAATTTGCTAATAAAAGTTCATACAAAAACAACATCTAAATGTGAAGTTGATCTAATATTAGTAACAAAAAGTATAAACGTCACAACTGCATGAAATGAGTTTCAACATATTTATCATCAACAATCTAAGTATCAGGGGCCATGACAGAGGCGCGGACCCTACAATACTTTTTGAACATAGAACATTATATTTCTTTTTTTTAATTTTAAAACATATTTAGTAAAAAAATATATTAATATGAAGTGTAGCAAAATTCTCTATGAACGGTGAATTATTCGATTCGTTACACAGTATTCCAGTACCAAGAGGATTCATTAGTCGCTGCAATCCTCACGCAACTGTAGCAGCGCTTTAGACACAAATTAGTAAATTGAGAAGCTAATACCCACCTCGGTGGTGTACTGTAGTTACCTAACATGCTTGTTTCGTGTTGAGCTAGACTGCTGAGGATGGAAAGATCAAGGAATGGTTTTTCCTTTATGGTTTTCCCCTTTCCCTCCACGGAAATGCGGATTCATTTAATCTATATTCAACCTTTCCTAATTTTAGCCCATTAGCGTAACTAGTACCTAAACGTATAACCCAAACGGGTTGCTTAATATAGTATATAATATAGAGAAGCTAACATGGGCCAGCCCTGCCTCTCTCTGATGAGCCTCGTCGTACAATGAGAGACATTTATTAAGGGCATTCCAATGCCAACTACAGAGTAGTTCATCGGGCTGATTTAGACGGGCCCGCAATTCGATAAATATGGTTTATATTTTGTTTTAACTTGTATTAGCGTGTGTTAAAGACCCAGTAAATAAGGTGATGAGTGAAAGTAATTAATTAATTTGGATAAAGTATATTTATTAAAATTTTCTTTTGTTTACCTAAAACTGCGAGTAAAACTTGAAATCAAACGGTAACATTACATTTATGCAGGTGGATGGCAAGAAAAAACTTATTATCTCAAAAAACTCAATTATTCTTGTTATTTTATAGTTATTGATAATATCTGTCAAAGTGACAGCTAAAGATTATATGACTTTTAGCATGAATATGTAGGTTTAGTACCTGTTCTAGCTGTCTTCCTTTAAAATTGAACTTTGCACATATTTATTAGGGATATAAAAGACGGTGGATAGTTTATTTTACTGTGACAGATCATAGATTAAGGATGGAGTGAATTGATTATTGCAGCTTTAGGGTAGCTGAGAAGTTAGGCATTCATGGTAAAGAGATAATTACGGATAAGATGTCACATATTTCCAATGAAAGGATGACAGCTTTGGCCTTGGAACGGTTGAATGGCGGGATTTATAATTATTTAAGTATCTATATATTGGAAATCTGTGATATATACTTCGTAGCACAATTTGTGGAAAGATTAGCCAGTACTAAATTACCATTGCCCAAGGGGCACCCGAATGTACTAATCGTACATTCTTTCCCTGAAGTTTCTTTCCATGTCCCAATGATATGAGGTAATGGTTATAGTGAAAATGAAGGTATGTAACCAGTAAAATACCTTGAATCTAACTAGGTAACATTTGGGATTACTCCCCCTTTGGGAGAAATACTAGTGGTACCAGCTTGAAATCAAATCTGGGACCACTAGGTTTGTAGCCTGGTGCACTAGCCACCATACGACGGGGCTGGTTGTTATCTGTGGTGAAATAAACATCAATCACATCATCTGATTCTTTAATACGTGTTTAAATAATTTAAAATTTTATATTCAGATATTTATTAATATTAAAATGTACACTATTTCCACTAGTTTAAAACTAAAACAATATAAACTAAAGTTTTTATCTAAACGTCATGTTACTAAACACACAAACATGTAAGTTTAAATTTTCTAACAAGAATTCAATGTTGGCCCTATGCGAAGACGCCAACAACCAGTCTTCTTTCATCTCTGTGCTAGATCAGTCTTTGGGCCACGCGCATGGCCAGTTCATATAATAGAGTGGCAATGAGTCGATTTAGCTAAACTTTCCACGTCTGACGTGACCTAGGGCAGCGTCTTTCAAACTAACCTCGTGGAGGCCTGGTGCTCCACCATAGATAGATCGAGCTCCACAAGGCCGTTTTAGAATATTATTTCCAAATATAAAATACTATCAGAAAAAAGGATATCAGATTTTTCCAAATCTGAATAAAGGCAATTTGCTTAAGGCGCAGCCAGAACATTTTGTTTTGTACGTTTGTTTGATACTTTTATGCTGGTAAAATTTAACTGTCATTATTGAATGTTCATAATATCAGTGTGAACATTTTTATGAAGGCTCCATCGTGTATTCTTTCTGGTGTAAGGGCTACTACAGTCTAAGATGTTGGAGAGCCCCTAAACTATATTTAGTAAAAGGGTTACATTTTGTATAGAACCCTTCTATCATCATGATAAATAGATAGCTTCTATAAATATATATGCACATTATAAATATAGGTCTTAAAATTATATGTATTCGTTTAAAATTCAGTTAGATACTTAATTTCTGTGTAGTAATTCTCACTGGTTTTTAGAATTGCCACTTTAATATATTGAAATAATAATTTGTTAGTACAAAATATAAACTCTCCATTGAAATAGTACGTATTATCTCTTTTCCTTAAAAATACTACTCGTCTTAAATTAATGCAGACGGTATCAACTAAATCACTTTAATATTGGTACTATACCAACTGCATAAGGAATAAATTTTCACCTTTTCCAGAGACTATATATGACTAGAAATACGTTCTAACTTTTAAAAGAAAGCTTAAGGTTGCGCTTACCTATGTGACGTGAACCAAGAACCGCCCCTTTGATTTATTTTTAACAATTTAAGGAGCAAAATGCAGACTTCTTTCTTATTTCTATTATTCATTGTCACACAGCGTTGGTGTGGCGTCAAGATGTTCTTGGTGCCAGGACGTTATCAAGTCGGTATCCTTCCCATATTTGTTTGAGTTCAACTAAATATTTATTTTCGGAACTCGCACCCACTGTCTTTGTTTCAAGCGACCATAGCTCACATTATCACGAGGGAATTGCGTTTAATTTACTTTTCCTGTGAATTTCGGCAGTTTATAGAAAACCAAACTTTTGGGAGTTGCCATTCCACTATCATCCTCAAGCCCTGTCGGTGTTTGATCCTATTTCTACTTAAATGGTTCACATGGTTCACGTCCCTCTGCTCTACTATACATCAATTTGTGAGTACCATAAATTGTAACAGTAGTTAATGGATCTCTGAATTATACTTTTGTTAGTACCATGTAATTGTAACAATATCTAATGGATCTCAATCAATAACATGTTGAAACCTTTGTGTATTCTTCCTTTGATCCTGAGAGAAAATTCCCTGATGTAATTAACTAAAGAGTATATCCCATTAGCTGTTGTCTCTAGAACTTCGAAAAGAGGTCATAGAACGGAGCAGTCCAGGATGGATCTCAGGTCCCGAGACTGGGTAGAAAAAGGTATGAATTTGAAGTTCACTGATCATGAAAGAGTTATTCTGGTTACAGGGAGCATCTGGCACGGACAGTGAATGAGGACTGTTGACATGAATATCCTTCCCGAGAATGGGTATAAATGGGTAGGGTATGATCAGACTGAATGAGCGAGCGACTAAAAAATAAAATAGAACACATTGGTTGTAATGAGATGTGGCCAGACCGGTGCGAGCGATCGAGCGCACGCCCTTGAAAGATAGAACTGGTTATATTTTTCAAGTGCTCGCGCTCGATCCGGTACAGTCTAGTTTACGGGCACTAGGCAATATTATTGTATGTTGATTCATTGAGTGCTAGAAAAACTTCTCATTTTGACATTTTTATTTTATCGATAGGTTTAACACACTAGCTACTAACGACCTAATTTATTTGGTAAGATCATAGACCATACCCATATATATATAACACTGATATGTTAAAATATTTCAATATTATAATCATGATACGCCTTTACAAATAAGAGTCACCATTAGCACGAATAGAGGATGGGAAAACCACAACAATAAATCACTTGTCAAAAACAACTCTCAGTTTACTGAGCAAAGATTCAAACCTTTGCCTTCTCGTCAATAAATATCGAGAGCTATCTGCTAATAACGTGCTCGCTCTCACGCTTGTCAGTCTCGCCGAAACCTTACACGCATGTTCCTCAGCCTAAACTTCTCCCCACAACTACTCTGTTGCCTTAATTAGGCCAATTATGAGAAGAACCCTAGATAATCCCCACCGTCAACTGTTACTATCAATATGCTCCAGGTTCTAACCATGCTCACGCTACCAGATTAGGAATACACACACTGTAGGCAGGTCCAGGAAGCTGTGACACCTCGTTTGAATAAATTTGAGCAATTTTTTTTGGGGGGGAAAATATTGTACGTTCTGAAATTAACATGTTAAAGTTATTTTTAAAAAATGTTAGGGATATTCAACAGAGTTTGTACCGTCGCATTAAAATGTTTCCCATATTTAATGAAGTTTTAAGGACTTGATGGTTAGACTTCAATAAAAAGGTCAAAGAATTTGATACACAACCATGAAAATACCATGTTAGGTTTCCAAAAATAATGTTTCTATAAATATGAGTCGTATGTAATTTTCAGAAAGGAGAACGACTCTCCAAAAAAACATATAATAAGATGTGGAAAACTAAAATTAGATCAAAAGTAGTAGGAGCCACTTTAAAGTCCATCTCTTAAGAAAAATCTTCAACCAAACGGAACCCTCTCCCTAAATGAACCTCCTAGCACGAAGAGCGTGTCCATCATAAAACGATCGAACGATCATCAAGCAAGATTGTTATTACTTTAATAACTCTAGTAAAAGTAACTTGAAGTAGGATTTTCTAAAGTAACTATGATAAACTTGGGGACGTTAAATGGGATGGCTTAATTACATACCGTGGACAAGTTTGTGCAATCAATACTTTCCCCAGCCATTAGTTAGTATTTGTAATCTGTGTAATGTTAATTCGAACAAAAAGAGTTGCTTTACTTATCAAACTTATACTTTAGCCTGAGTAATTTAGAAAAGAGCTATGTTTTAATATTAAATATAGGTAAAATAATACCTTTATAAATACATATCAATAAGATATCTTACAGTAGCCTATATATATATATATAAGATTCTATCATATATTTTAAGGTATCATACATATATCAACAAATAATAGTCATATACATGAAAACATAGTACCGATAAATCCTATGCCTTACAAATAGAGTTTGAGTACAGTAAAATAAATTGGTAAGTTTAGATAGTAATTTAAACCACGTGTCTAGTTTTGTGTTTTATTTCACAGCGTCTCATTATCCGTTCGGTCAATAATCTTATTTAACCTACTAATTAATCTAATTTTTTTTTAGCATCGCGTCTTACTAACCATTTCCGGTTATAGTCTTATATAGTAATTACTCTAATGGTATTAGGGATTAGGAAGGCTTTAGTTAGAGAAGGTGTAGCCTAGCCCCATTTGCGTGGCGAGAAAGAGGAACACCATTTTTGAAAAACCACCCTAAGTACACCTGACTGAGATCTTAATCTCAATCTCCCAGTCATCACCAGTCTAGTCTTAGACCATGTGGCCACCAAAGTGGGTCTAAGAGGAAGTGTACGCGCATTTGCCTGAAGGGAGAGTGAAAAGACACTTAGGAAATTTCACACTTAGTACATCCACCTGGGATGATAATTCCGATTATAATTTCACAAATTATTATATTTCAAGGCAAAAATCTTGGACCATTAAACCACTTAAGTTGGTTAGTTTTAGTAACTTAGAGTGGGATGGAAGGATACTTGAGAAAAGGCCGGCGTTTTTGCATTTTCTTTGACAAAACTTTTTTTTTGGACAAAATTAATAAAATATTGCTCCAGTACAAACATAGAATTTAGCTTTCTTCACATGGTGATCAAAAAATTTCTTGAATATCTGTCAGGAGTATGGTGGCATTACATATCAACCTTTTTAAATAAAGATAAAAAGGTGTCATCAAATTCTAGAACACCCTTGACAAATATTCAAGAAATGTTGCGGTCACTATGTGAAGAAAATCAAATTCTATGTTTGACTGGAGCAATATTTTATTTATTTTGGTCAAAAAATATTTTACCAAAATAACTGCAAAACACCAACCTTTTCCCGCGTACCCTATATCCCAACTTAATAAAATAAAATAATAAAATTCATAAAATTACTATGCATGCTTTAAATTTATAAAATAAGCATATAAATACCGTCCAGTAGTTTTTACTTCTTTTTTAAAATAAACTATAAAGTTCTACTATTTTAAATAACATATTATTAGTATAGTTAACGCTCACTTTATAACATGCCTAAATACCTAATCATGTCGTTCCCTAATGAGGTAGGCAATAAACTATGAATATAGCTAAAAAAAACTCTGTACCTAATTCATTCACATTAAATTTTTCCACACTATCCTATCCTTGCATACTCGCTTCGCTTAAACAACATCCACACACAGTGTCATACATACTCTTTTATTCTTAAAATTCTCAATGTTTCTCTTTTTCACACATTAGTCAACAACATTTAACCACGTTATAAAACACATACTATATTATTATTATATTAATAAATGTCTTACAAACTATCTAAACGTAGGTCATTGAGCCTAACATTACAAAACAAGCACTGAATCATATACATATACTAATTATTATTATTATTATTATTAGCACCACGTCTTACTACCCGTTCGGGTTATACGCACATATACTAATTATATAACAATATGAACACATGTATAAATAATAAATATTTTAATCAGCACTACCCAGAATATAATCAAGGCTTACTAGACCTGTGTTAGAGCTTAATCACTTATTTAGTATGATTTGTTTGTATTGTAGACTTAATCTAAGTCCATACACTTTGTTATAGTAAAAATTTTACCCCGTGCATGATCTACAGATGTAGGCTACTCTGATTATAGGAGCGTTACAATTTCTTTGGTTTTACATGACAGCTAGCAGATGTTATCAGTAATGCCAACATTGTCTGAAAGTAACTTTTGTCGAAATATTTGGAAATAATTATTATTTGCTAAGTATTACTATTATTATCATTACTAAAAATATTATCAATCACTTTTAACAATAATTTCCCAAGGATTACAGTATAATTTTATTTTATATAATCGAATTTAAGAGAAAAAAAAGTCTAGTAAATTTATTCTAGTTTTTATTTTAACTCTTGTGTCAATTACAGGTTAAATAGAGCGTGAAATTTTACATTTAATGGTATTATATTCAGCTATAAATATTTTTATAACTGGCCTCGCATATATTTAGCATAAATAAATGGTTTGTGATATTAAATAGGAAAAAACATACAAAATGTTTGTGGAATAATAAAAAAGTTTAAATTTTGTAAACACGAGTATTAATACCAATCGCCGCCTAACCGGCAACAAGGTCCTCTTTTTTCTTCGTCATCAACTTGCAGCGTAACGTCTATTCAGTGGCCATATTTGTTTACAGTATATATGGTCACGTTTAACGTTCTCCTGCTTTTAATAATAAATTTGAATTAAACAGCAAAAGAAAACTTCAAAACCAAACAACCAACGAAACGGTTATTCTCATAACCAAAATCAAACAAATTTAAATAGACAATAATTATCGTATATAATCCGTTTACTTAAACCACGTGCGTATGTGTAAAAAAAACTATTTGTAGTGAACAAAAATCTTAGAGTAGAGCATTTAGGCGCTACTGGTGGTAATTTTATTACACATTTGAAAAATACAGTGTATTTTTTTAATATCAATTCGGCTACTTTGTAATATGTGTATTATTTTGTGAATATTAATTATTTCAGTGTGTGAGCTTGTTATCTTTGGAAAATAAACGGGGTTTTAGCTATATTAAAATAATTATTTATCTAATATAACATTAAAGCGTGTGATTAAAAAAATAGCGAGTGTTTCTCAGTGATCGATATACACAAATATAACACACTGCACTTCACTAAGGTAAGATTTTTTTTTTTAGCACCGTGACTTACTACCCATTCAGATTATACGTTTAGGATAAATTAGACGCGTCACTTTCATATGTATTTCACGAGTATAACAAACAGCACCTAAACGTTTTGTTATAGTTTATAGATCACACGGCGTATAGCTGGGATGAGTAATAAGACGCTATGCACAAACTAATTGAACCCCAGTAAAAAAAAATTGCAACTTTATTCAAGACTTCATATGGATCAGTCAAAATTTATTTATGTTATATTTATCAACATTATTTTAGTGTACTCGTGTAATTTCTTTACTCCTGAATTCAGGCAAATACTGATATTATTCTATAACATATATGATCATAATTACCCCGTAGCTTTAGGGACTCTAAAAGTCATTTGTCACCCTGACAAAGTTACTCCACCTATTCCTAATTTTAGCTCCACGGCTATATTTTATTTCAATTTAAGTGTATCAAGACTATTAAATAAATATTTTAACCCCAAGATTTTGTTGTGTTGCCCTCTAGGCTAAACTTCGAGTTTTAGGATTTTTATAATATTCCAAAATAATTTGTGAGGTGTAATGAAAAATAATTGCAAGTCTTTCTCCAGTGTTGAATAAATAAATACCAGGCTAAGACTTCAAGTTAAAAGTTATTGTAGTTTTATTAGAGACTATTTTATAACTGTTTAAGAGTAGTGAATCTAATTCCACACAGCAACGTTGGTAAGTTTGTTTGTTTATTAATAGTCTTTTACAAATTCATTAATATAACGATAATTTATCAAGATTTTCGTACAACATAATTCTCAAGTTTTCTTCATGGGTCTTTAATTTCACTTCACGCTGTCCATGATTATGGTATTTTTATAACGAAACATGTCGGAGAATATAAATCAGTATCATTCTAATGGCTGATTAGCACAAGGATTAATGGGACTGAACCAAGATAAGGCTTAGATTTTATACATAACCTTAAAATTAAAATTATTATATTCTTCAAAAACATTGTAACCAGAATATTTTCATTACTTTATTAAACATCATTGGGCGATTTTAACCCACGAATTCAATTTTATTACCTAATTTACAACACTGTTGATCTTTAAACTTTGTTTTTGTCTTTAATTTGTTGTATCCAAATTTTGTAACTAAATTTTAATATGTTAAATGTGTATTTTAGACTTGTCGTCAACCTATATTTTAATTCAATGTTATATCAATTTATTGAACATTTTTATATATATGACATTTTGTTGCTCCTTAAAAGCAAAATACAATCAATATTTAGAATATTAAATGTTATTTAATTCATCTACAAATTTTAAAACTATATAATACATTCAATTGAAAATCTATATATTTTGTTATATGTATTCCTGAGTTTTCTAAGTTTTAACTTTATTACCACTCCCTACTTTAAACTACTTTAGAATGTTTTCTAATATGTTTTATTATTATTATTATTATCATCCGTTCGGGTTGTACGCACTTACGCCCATGTGTAATGGTAGGGTGATTGTGAGATGAAATGGAGGATCTACAGTTTAACGTGGGATCCGAACCACGGTAGAGGCCTGGCATTCCACACATTCACAAGTTGTGATTAATACACGTCTTGTCAGAGGTGAAGGAAGGGTTTGGCAATCAGATAAATCTGTGCCGGGACCGAGGAATGAACCCCGGATCCCCACCACAGAGGTTTGACACCATATCCCTTGACCGTCAGGTCACCAATATGTTGTAATACTGTTAAAAAGGTTTATGACAGTGTTTTTTTTTCTATGTGTAATACTATACATTCAGATTTTTCACATTTATAATGTTGTTATTAATACTATTAACAAACAATTATCTGTAAAAACATTTATTAAAATTATTTATTTATAATAATAATAATCAATATAATATTAGATGCAACATTAAAAAAACATATTCTAGACAAAATTAACATTAGGCCATCAACATAGCAAGGTCAACAATAAATAAAAAATAAATCAAACAGTCGTATATGTTTTTGTATAGACCTAAAATTTGACTGTGAAACGTGACATCTGCTAAACACATGTTTTGCAGATCACATGCTTTGGTGTAGGGATACATAATTTGGTCTAGTAACTTTTCAGAGCTGCCAGCTGTCAGTCAGCACCAAATAAATTATGGGGTGACTTTAGTAACCATCAAGTCTAATAAAAATAAACTGTTAGGTTTGAAATTTTTTACACCATCTATACTAGTGTCATAATGTGGAAAAATCTTTCACTCGTCACTTTTCCTGAATTATGTAACCCAGACATGGAAATATGGCAACATTAAAATATACTTTTGGGTCTGAACTGACTGTGAGTGCTAAAGTTTTTAGTAACTAGGACACAGCCACCTTCACAAACAGCTTTCCAGAAACTCGTGTTAGATACATCAAGTAGAACATCCCCAGATACGATTCTAGAAGTTCGGATGATATCACTAAGGAAACATCAAGTACTGAAACTTCACATGCTCTAAGTACTGACATGTTTATTTACTGACTCAGAGCATATACGAGCAATTAGGGGCTGTTTAAGAGAATAGTTCTAGAGCAAGCAGAGAAACCAAACTCACGACCATTAACTCACTATTAATTTACCGAACTTTGGGTTCAGAGTGAAGACAACTTAGTTGATATTAAATACTTAAATATAAAGTAAAATACTTTTTAATTACAATTTAGAACAAAAGCATGACATTAATTAATTCTATGTATAGGGCTTTAAAATATTTTTATTTAAAACATAGATTTTCGTTTTATATTTGTTTAAGGCCTTTGGCCCTGTCGAGTGCAAGTCTAGAACCTATTTTGTGGGATGGTGGGCAGAAGGGTGAAAGGCTTGGCTTGGCTTCACAACTGACCAAAGTATCCTTTCTCGACAATAATAACAGACTGATCACAGAAACCATAGGTGGCGCTAGCTACAGGACAGGTCTTTCGGAAAAATCAAACGTTTGGAAATATCAGCGTTCTCGAGAAGGAGTGAAATTTTTATAGTAATATTTTCAACACATTTTCTAAGATAATATATTAATGTTTATTAGGTGCTAACATTTTACATTTTTCTTATGCAGTTTTCTATTGAAAATTTTCAAAATTATTGATATTTGATCACTGTTAAAATTATAGATGAGGTGTGTAGATAAAATGTATAGCTTAATCAACAAGCTTCTATTCTTGATAAAACCATTTCCAAAAAGAAAATTGTAAAGCATTAAAAAAATTCTTAAAAATAACCGTTTGTTCCAACGGCTCTGCACTCCCACGCCAAAAAAAAAAGGGCCAATTGCCTTAAAAGAAAAAAAGTAAAGTTATTTTACTCGTAAAATATTTTTCATAAACCAGGTATATTGAAAATGAGTAGAAAATACAGAATTTGTTTTGACGAATTTATAATTTCTAGATGGCTCCAAAACACCAGGAAACTATGCAAAATAAGAAAATTATATACAATTTCTCGTTATTCCTTATTTTTGTAAAGAACAAACTCATTGTAAATATAAAATTTTTAGATTATATTTTTGAACCAAAGACGATAAGTGCTTTAATAGAACTATATTAATTAAACAGTTAGTTTAATAAAATTTTACAGTTTTAAAATCGTTTACATAAATAGTTTTTATTGGTATTTCATTCTTCTTTTTAGATGTGAAAAATACTTTTATTAACTACTATCAATTTAAAATTGTGATTTCTTAGATGTACTGTACTATCATATTTCAGGATAAAACCTCTCAAATGTATTTATTACTAATGCCAAATGCAAAATAAATAGTTTGTTCATTCATAAACAGCATGGGTACCTTTCTAAAAATTTATGATGAAATGTAATATTGATTTATTTACATTTAAATATAACCTATGTTCCTTGTTTATTTAAAAAAATCTATATTTTATTAATTCAGATTAAATAGAAAATGTTTATTTGACATACACTTATTTATATAGTTAGATAAAAATCACTCGGCTAACCCTAGTTTTTTTCGAAATCTTGGTTACTGCTTTCAAATGACAACTTTTAAGACTTTGTGGGAACCCAAATTGAAAAGATTTGTCGTTTCCAGGATATAACAATAAGTAAAGTTATAAAACCTCTATTTAATAACCCAACTAGTAAGGTTTTATAAAAAATATAACAAAACATCAATCTTAATAAAACTCAGTCTGGTAACTAAACTTAACTCACTCCTAAATAACATGCTGACTTTAACTCATACTTACAATAAACCTTTTCGAAATACCCCTAACTCAATTGGGAAAGTCCAAACTTTAAGGTGGGATGGAAGGGTTCGCAAGAAAAGGTCGGTGTTTTTGCAGCTTTTATGGCAAAACATTTTTGGCCAAAATAAATTAAAATTTCTCCATTACAAATATATAATTTAATTTTCTTCACATGATGACCTCAAAATTTCTTTAATATCCTCCGAGGATTTTATAAAATTAAATGACAACTTTCGCTCTTCATTTAAATAGTTTGTTAGTTAAAGACACTATGCTCGTGACAGATATTAAGGAAATGTTGGTTGATAGCAATATGTGAATAAAATTAAAGTCTATGTTTTAACTGCAGCAATATTTTATTTATTGTAGCAAAAAAAAAAAATTGTCATAAAAACAGCAAAAACACTGGTCATTTCTCGCATCCTCTTCTATACCACCTTAAACAGAACTGATTTGTGAGAACTTTTCAGGAGAGATGGAAGATAATCCATGTTAAAGTCTATATTTTAAATATTTGAATGAAAAAAAACCTTTCTTATGCTAAGATCAATAGGCCTAGTCACAATAGCTTCTGAATATATTTAATGGGTAATCGTGTTACCCAGTTACCTTCGGCCTTGCTCAAATTAAAAAAGTAAGGATCTCTTTTTATTGGTATGGCTAACAGGAGTGTAAGCCAAATAGACTTTCTCATGAGAGGCTAAGTTTTGAGTCAATCTGGGTTTAATGATTATTATTTTGGTCTATTTTAAGTTTTCAAATCTTTAATGATTAAAATGCATTTGAAAAATAAAGCTTTAATTCTTTTTTCAAACTTAAGTTCAAAATCTTATTTGATATTTGATAAACGTTTTTTTTTAAAATTTTAAATTAATAAACGATATTGTATACCACTTTTGTACGGTTGTCTCTAATTATCTATTTCTTGTAATGTGTAATTGAAGGGTTTCCTCTTTCACCTCTTAAGCACGACCTTAAGAGAGATTACGATATTCTAGCTTGTGTGAGTTTATTTACAGCTTTACTATTGTTCTACACTAACGAACAACGAATGTTCCCTGAACTAGTCAAACTCTCAAATCTACGTCTTTGTTTGTAGTCCAGATTACCTTGTAGCCGAACTGTAGCTGGGATATTAACGAAATTAAAAATGGAAATGCTAATATTTGCCAGGAAAGTCACTTATTACATAGAACAAAGAGTATATTTGAACGTTATTTTACTAAACAGTTTATATATCGGTCACGTGTCGCCCGTAATACTATACACACAACATATTGACATATTTAAATTATGGTGGTGGTGTTGCGGATAGTAAAAACCAGAACACGATATTTGGAAGATCATCCTTTGTGATAAACAAGAAGTATAGGAAAAACTAAAATAATAATTCTGGTAATAAAACTCACCTTGGTGCTAGTATTTGCTTACCTCGAAACTCCTGTTCGTGGTAAAACAATAATAAAAAAAGATGTGTAAACCTCTTGTAACAATTTACTAACATTATTGGAAGTGTGACGGGAAAACCAGACAAGAAGTTTAACAATCATAAAAATAGTTTGTTTTATTTAGGACAAAATAGAAGGTAAATACATAATTAGAGCAAAATATAACAATAAGGCGTGAAGCGCTTCTCCTCTCAGATTTTAAATAACTCTACTGAGATAAAGGAATTAATTGGCAATACAATATCTGAAAATAAAAAAGGGAAACATATAGTTATATTCTGGTTGTCAGTTCAACAGTAATATTAATTCGCCATCATGGAAATCTATGGTTCCTTCTATGGTTCCTTCGGTTATAGCTTTAAGTGCAAGCAAGGATACTACATTGCAACTCTAAGAAAACATCTAAATTTAGGCAATAAAAAGATAAACATTTACGCACCTTTAGATCTAAATAAATCAACATAACGTTGAACCAAAACAATAGATAGAATAAGACGTTAGTCCAAGCCTCAACTCTAACACCTAAATGCCCTGTGCTCTCAGTTAAATAGATAACTAAATAATCCCACATACACTCAATACGCAAACAAGAAAGGACGGGCGGTAAGCCCGAAACGCCGAGTACGCCAAAGCGTGACCGAAAATATATACATGTAATTAAATATACATTATGTATGTATAACAAAACGAAATAAAAAAGTTAGAATGAATTAAACCTCGTACAAAGAGAGAGAATGCAAGCGCATCCGCATTGACCTGCGCGCAACATTTCATAATTCTAAGTTTAAATATTTATAAGTCTCAAAAAATAATTTAGACAAGATGTCCCCCATTATGCTGAAAATTCAATTTTGAATATTAAATAAATCACGGCCCCTAGTCGCCGTCCTCACCAAGCTCCGTCGGTGGTATAATAAGCGACTATTCAAAATCGCGATCACTATATATACATTATTGTATCCACAGAGAGACGGGGCAAGGGAAGGAGGGGGTAAGACGATAGAACAAACATAACAGCAAAGAATGCGTCTGGCAGCCGCTAGAATATTCCAGGTTGTCCTCGCGGCGGAAGTGATAGCTTCGTCTTGCCGTGTGGAACCTCAATCGTTTCCGGCCGGCCGCGGATCGAGTCCCGAACAGACAATCGGTTGAAAGCTCCGCTCAGTCAGTTGAGCCAGCTGGAGAGTGGAGGTCGGAGGTCGTGCTTTGGTGTTGGAGTTTGTGTTGTAGCTCATCACGGGTGTCGGTGAGTGTTGACCCATTTGATATAACGTCAACTTGTAACTC
>CABEEJ010001084.1:7632-54192 GCA_901482245.1 Timema douglasi | reverse complement strand
GAATGAAAACAAATGTAAGAAAAATCACACACAAAAAACAAAAACAAATAAAAAAACTAGACGAACACTAAAATCAATTTTTTTTAATTACGAGTAAATTTTAAGGCTTAGAGAAAAGTAAATATGGTAAAATAATGTACTTAATAAGAGCTTTTAAATAAAAAAAGAAAAATTAAAATCGAACCATTAGGAGCTGAGATACAACCAATTCTAGGACTCCAAAATGGCGTCCATAAATAGCCGCCATTTTGGTGTCCTGCACGGATTTTAATGTGGCTCCCTATCTGAAAAGGTCTCTTATGACCTCACTTATGACCACAGAAAGTGGCATATTCCAATCAAAAAGTGCAGCTTTTTTTTATGTACCAGACGTACTACTACCCGAACCTGAAGCTATTACCGCTCGCGATAAAGCTACAAGGGAATTTGTGAGTTTGACTGGATCGGCGGCTGTCGCCTTTTCTTTAGGTAGAATTTAATAAATCAAACTCTGGACGAGAATGTATGTAATACGAATAGATATAATATTTATTATAAATATAATAAGTAGAGACAATACATGGCACACAACACGCGAAAAACTCGCATTGAATATATCATTTGACCGACCACCCGCTTCCAACATAAATCCCTCTGACCGGCCTCTATGTACTCGTGGCGATCATGAACATTGATTGCTTTACCTTAAACTCGACGAGTATAAATATCAAGTTAAGATTGATCAAACTAATACAACATAAAAAGAGGGGGAGAGGGTTGGACAATGCCAATAGTACCTACAACAAATAAATCACCCTAACCCCAAATGGCCACACCAACTGGAGTTAGTTCTAATCCACTATTTCACGAATAAGAATCTCAAGCCTGTAAATCTGTATCTACAACTTACTTCCAAATCTCGAATCCAACTCTTGGAAAAAATTAAGAACATAAGAGGAAGTATAAAGAGAATAATAGAAAATACAAAGAGTAACTAAATCTTAACATTCTTTCTTAAAATCCATATAATATTCATACGTTCATTTAAGTGTTAAATTATTGATCTGGGGAATGCGTATTAATTTCATCCTAAATCATTATTGGGTCTAAGCCACCAATAAGTGTTATTAAAGGTTTAAAACAAATTTCACTTGGAAATGTTTTTTTAAGGATCTGATTCTCGAATTCTCTAATTTCAAATATCCTTAAGGATTCTATGGATTCAAGGGTCCTATTCCTAATTGCCTAATTTCAATCGATGAGGTTCGGAATGGGGAAAATTCAGATGAATCGTACCAGCGCTTTGTTGGGACAAGAAATAGAAATCATTTGGGAAAAATAAAAAAACCTAAACACTTAACCGAGATTCAAATGACAACCTTTCCATCTCTAATAAATCTGGCAAGACTAGACTTATGTGTTGATTGGTATGATTATTATCAGTACATTAGTGTTTATCTAGATAACTAAGCCTTACTAAAATCATGTCATTGTTTTTAGTTGGCTATTGCTTGAAATGTGATCGCCTCTTTGGTCTAGTAGTCAGGATTCCTGGCTACAGATCCAGAGGTCCCTGGTTCGAGCACTGGTTCAAACACTGGTTCTTTCAAAATACATGAGTGAAGCAGTGGGTCTTGAACGGGCTCAAGCTCAACCTCTTGAGGACAAATGAGGAGCTACTCGAATAAATAAGTAGTCACTCCAGCTTAAAAAATTGAGATTAACAGCGCGTAGTACTGACAACATGACACCCTCTATCCGCAAATATTGGCACTATCATTGTCAACAGCCGCGGCCGTTCGTTTAGTATAGCTCGCTTTCTGGTCATGGATATTTATTGACAGAAATTCAATAGTAGTAAATTATTAGTTCATTGTAACTCATCAATGATATAATGGAATATATTCTAGCACATTTTAATAAAAATCTTATCAAAGTAAGTAAAGTATAAATTTCATATTTTACCTTTGGTTATGATCCAAGCTAATGTCCAAAGAATTAGTTGCCTGTAGAAAGCCTGTTTTACAAATAATTTGATAAATGTTACATTTCTTTAGCCATTCTTATTTAAATAGAATGAGGGAATTAATTGAAAATTATAATTGTATTGAATATTAGCTAATTTTATATATGAGGGAAAAGGTAAGTACGTAAGAGTAAAACAAAAATTGGGTTTCATAAGAGTTTAAAAAAATATTGTCATCATAACAAATTTTACTAAAAATATAAGAAGTAGGCCTATTTATCTATAATTCATATTGTAATAAAAGCAAGGGCTTGGATCTATTCCCCCCCGCCCCCGCCACGAGGGAGCTAAGAGCTCTTATTTTGATGCCAGTTTATGGTAGTCAGGTCATCATAATATATTAAATGTACACGAAATATTCTGAGTCATAATACATAGCAATAAGGCGCGCTGGTACAAACTGTCTATCCAATTTTGTTTTTATAAAATAAATAACTAAATCACTTACAAAAGAGTGGAACACATATAAATAACCACCCTTTACTAAGTTTACACTTCCTACGAAATGGTTTATAACTCACGAGTCACTTAGGTCCCTCTTGCGCCACACAGTATAAGAATTACTACTACTACATTATTATTAGGCTAGTGGTTTTAGGGATTAGGAAGGTTATATTTAAAGGATGTGTACTCGTATTTGCGTGGAAGAAAAGTGAAAAACAATTTTTGAAGAAACCATTTTCAGTACACTCAACCGAAATTCGAACCTCCATATCCCCGTCATCGCCAGTATAGTCTAGTGCGAGAGTAGTGCGTTAGACCATGCGGTCACCTAAGTAGATACCAAAAATACTCATTTTAATGCCTGGCTAGATCCTTTATCTATCTCTCGATATATCTATACATCTATTAATGTATTTATCTATTTTAAATATTTATTCAAATTGCTTTACGTACATTTTCTGAAATAACTATATAGTTATATAAGAACACTACCTATAAACTAACTTAAATACGGAACAGACTCAGCACCCAACCCTCAGTCGATAATTAAAAACTGTGAAATGCAAAACCTCTATTTCACCAAAGATGTTTTTTCATTCTTACCAGGACTTGAACCCACTACTCTTTACTAACCAGGCAAAAATGTTACTTACTTAGCCAATGTGTCTTGCATCAATTTATTTTTACTTTTCACATAATCTCCTGTAGTGATACTCGTTTAAGGTCAACAATGAATGTTGTCGAATCAACTCCAAGAAGGGGAGGTTATTTATGTGTAATATACACGTGTTTATAAAAGTTGTAGTCCTAAATATAGTAGATACTAATTTCCTCTAACGATGTGGTTCGTTTCTCTCAAAGAGAATAATAACTACTCCATGAAAATAATAATTTTCAAAGCCCTTGTGACCACTGAAAGTAGGCTACTTGAATTGATGATGAGTACATAGTGGCTGCGATCTATATAGGTTGAAACTCAAAGTAAACAATCAACCCTTACGACATCCACTCACTCACCGCAGCTGTCAAATACAAATGTTTTCAAATGTAGGCCACATTACCTGTCGTGAAACATTTATATTTCATTTTGACTCGTCTTTTTTTTTTCCATTGTAATGTTTTAGCTGAATATACACAAGTGTGATAATAACAATAATAACATTTCACACACTAATTAAATACAAAGCTTTAAAAAGTAAGTATACCCATACTCGACCTACTGGAGGAAATTTTTTAAATATCTGATAGTAGCGCCCAAAGCAAACTTTGAATTAGTTCTATTGTTGTACTTTTTTGTTGGGTAAACAAACACTTTTTTCTCATGAATAATCAACCTTTGTTTTGAAATAAACATGGATTTGGAGATTATCTAATATTCTAATTTCTGTTTAAAACATACTATACTGTTTGGCTAAGTTTTAACGATTTATATTTAAATTCTCATTTAATAGGTTTACTCTTTTAGAACAATGAAACCAACTTCTATGATCAAATTATTGAGGGCTTCCCTCTCGCAATAGACTGGACTGCTGAATGAGGGGAAGATAGGGTCCAAATCCTTTTTGGTTGTATTGAGGTTGATTTTAAATAAATTGCTTTTCACCTTCCCTCCACGCAAATGTAGGTGCTTTTCTTCAAAACACAACATTCCTCATTCCTATCACAATAGGGTTGATATGTGGATTAACCGAATGGGTACTATGACTTAGGGTGCAAAATACACACACATACATAATCACGCCGTTCCTTTAGGGGAAGGCAAGAAACTGTGGACATATCTCTAAAAACAACAGCTCAGTTCTTAATCCATTTTCAATATAATAGCGAGTTTTACTAAATCTCGTAAGGTTTGTGAAACAAAATAACATAAATTGTTGAAGAAACCCTCCAGCAAAAAGCATATTTTAAATAATGCATACCATTACAACAACATCAAGAAAAGAGAAAGATCTCTCCTCTATATGTACCAAATACCATGAAATTCAATTTAATAAATACCTTCATTCAAAAGTATTTGTTTGAATATAGCTAAGAAAATTTGTTTTATATAAATATATTTCAAATAAAGTATTTTTATTTTTAAATGTACTCCAAATACGTATCTCAAATTTTTGTAAATATATTATCGATATTTGGAAATTTCCGCTAAAGTAAAGTATCCTCAGTCATTTTCATAAGAAATTGAGAGTTTCCTTTGTAATTGTAGTGCTAAAAGTGCCTAGTTACAAAATCTAATCAAAATCGTAAGTGTATTTTTAAAAAATCGATCTTTCTCTCTTTTGTTCCAACAGTAAACTACCCTTAATTTTAAGGCTCTACATCAAATTTCAAAAATAACCCTCATGGGATTCTATCGAAATCCCTATGCACTAATTTAAGCCAGATTGGTAACATAGTTTTGGCTCCAGGCCAAAATACAAACACACACAGTTATACAAATAGACCGACGGCATTGTGAGAACTTTAGCAGGGAGCCATGAAACGTCAATATTTATCAATATCTCGAGCTCTAGGGGTCGAGAGAAAGTTAAAATTCACAAAATATTCTATGGGCAATTAACAATTATTAATTTGACCACTGGTGGCTAATAGGCTGTACCCCATAAATCTTCCCCGAAATATCATTTTGGCAACAGCATTAATCGTAAATCTACCCTAAAGTAAATAGATGGTGATCCACTTGGAACTGAACCCTTTTTTTTAAAACTAACTCATGATTGGAAAGTTACACCTGAATAATTTAAAACTTCCATAGGCTCATTTTCAAGTAGGACTGTCTCATACAAGATGCTAGAAGTGCCCACTGCTAGCGTCCAGTCACACTTTCACTCGACGCTCAATATTGGCTCATTGTCAAGTAGGACTGTCTCATACAAGATGCTGGAAGTGCCCACTGCTAGCGTCCAGTCACACATTCACTCGACGCTCAATATTGGCTCATTGTCAAGTAGGGCCATCTCATATAAGATGCTGGAAGTGCCCACCACTAGCGTCCAGACACACATTCACTCGACGCTCAATATTGGCTCATTGTCAAGTAGGACTGTCTCATACGAGATGCTGGAAGTGCCCACCACTAGCGTCCAGTCACACATTCACTCGACGCTCAATATTGGCTCATTGTCAAGTAGGACTGTCTCATACAAGATGCAGGAAGTGTCCACCACTAGCGTCCAGACACAAATTCACTCGACGCTCAATATTGGCTCATTGTCAAGTAGGACTGTCTCATACAAGATGCAGGAAGTGCCCACCACCAGCGTCCAGACACATAATTACTCGATGCTCCATATTGGCAAATGTGCGATGTAGCGTAGCAACGTCGATGGGAGAAAGTTCACGTCTGATGTTGTCTTACAGTTCCTTAATCGAGCATAAGCCTCACCTCTTAAAAGTTCTCAGAGAAATAAATTTTTGTGTTTCAGGTCTGGAGACCTAGGTGGTCACAGATATTTGCTAATAATCATATCCTGGAAAAAGCTGCGAATTTCTGCCATGCTTCTATTGGAGGTCTGGAAAGTTGCACAAGCCTGTTAGAAGTAGATATCCGCAAGTTCCTTATCATCTAACCGATTCACAAACTCAGTAAATATTTCCAATTATCGGTCGTTATTCAACATGCCTTCAAGAAAGATTGGCTCAATGATACGGCGATGAGACACTGCACACCAGACACCAATTTTCGTGGTATGCAATTGCTCTTCATTGAAGGCGTGGGGATAACACTGGCCCACACCCGTGTATTCTGCGAGTTTACATTGCTGGATAAATGGAACCATTCTTCGTTAGAAAACTATGCCATGGATTTTCAGTGAAAAATTGGTCCAACCATTGACAAAACACCAGTCGCTTTGCAAGATCGGGTGGTTGGTTACAACTTGTGAACAACCGTGATACTGTACGGATTAATCTATGCCTATTTGGCTGCTTTTTTAAATGTCTAATACGATCGTCCAGCCTCTTGGGATAGCATCCTAAGTTATTTTTGAATGGATGCCAATAATCGCTCTTTCACATCCTGTATTGTGTACTCCGTCATCTTGGGCCGTCCGCTCGTATGGGGATGCACCATAGTTCCCGTTCTCCCCGGTCCAAAATGGTAGCTCTGGTGGGTGGTGCACACCCACCAAATATATTCATAAACTCCCTCTGACATTGTTTGAAGTAACCAGTCACCCAGTACTGACACACAATGAACACACGCTCTTCAATTAAGTACACCATATTTTTTCCATCTACTCACTCAAACTCTATAACGGCCAATATCTAGACAGATGGTGAGTCAATTTGTTTCCCAGCTGGCCAGCTGGCAGGAAGATGTGTTTTTCCAAGTCTACTGCTTTGTCATCAAATAAAGAGCAGTCCTATTCTTGTTTCACGCTCAACTTATATTCCACATCAAAAGTGTTCGGTCCCGAGTGATTAACATTGTATTTGGAACTTTTTCGGTGGCCGCATGGTCTAAGGCAATTCTCTCGTAGTAGATCAGACCAACTTCGACGGGGAAATTGAGGTTTAAATTTCAGTCACGTGTACTAAGAGTGATTTTCTCTAAAATGGCTATCCACTCACTCTCCACGTAAATGTGGGTACATTTCCTTTAAATATAACCTTATTATTCTCTAAAACCACTAGCGTAAATAGTACGTAAGAGAATAACACAAATAGGTGGTGCTAATATACATATAATATTTATTTATAGTATAATATATATATATACTATTTGGGTGTGCCAGTAAGATAGACGATTATTGAAGTACATGAGAGAGACTTTCTAATGATCCTATATTTACTTAGTACTTGACATGATACCCAATTTGACTCTCATTTTTCGTATAGTTTTCGTATATTTCAAGGAGACAATTTAACTGGATAATCTGTGACCTTATCACAAATGAGATGTGAGTTGATCGCCAATAAATATCTCAAAACCTATTTCTAAAGAAACGTGGTGTAAAATGCAATTTATTACCACCAGAGACATAACATAAAGAGATTACTGTACATTAAAGCAACATGCATTGAGTTGATATAAAGCAAAAAAAAATCATGTTCATAATTACATTTGTAACGGTTTTTTTGGGTGTTGGTTCTATTCTTTTATTATAACTACCCACTATAAAATATTTAGATCATCAATGCATAAAGTACTTTTTACTGTGTTCCCATATTTGCTTTACTTTGTAGTTTGTCAGATACGTGGTCAGTTTATTGGTTGAGTAGAGAATTTTATCCCTATGAATTAACTTGATTGTGAGCCAAGCTCTCCTTGATCTAAAATCAAGCTGATTGACAACCCGGTGATTGAAGAGTCAATATGATACAAATGTGCATCTGTACATTTACGATCAATACTCAAAGGGATGCATGGACAAACTATGTACTAAACTTGGTAATCCTGTTATACACATGCAAATATTTTCCTTTGAATCGTTTCAAAATCCGTGTTCTGCACTGGTGGTTGAAAAGTCTAAAGCGTCACTATATAAATAGAGTTTGAGGTTTGAATCCTGGCCATGTGAAATGAAGAGGATTTTTCGTAAATGGTTTTTAACTCTTTCTATATGCAATTGAAGGTTCATTTCCTCAAAATTATACTTTAATTATTCGTACCTATTTAGTTTGACTATACAAATAGCCTGGGTGTGTAGTAAGACGTGGGACACACATTTACGAGTACATCCATGTATGTATACAAAATCCATATTCTCCAGCTTTTCCACTTGATTGATCAGGAACGCTACTCTTCCGGTGATCTTCCCCGCCAACTATCGCAAGCTTTCATTTTCCATTTTTTTTCCAGTCAACTGCCCCGTCTGCTATCTCGTGGCTCACAAACCTACTTTATTATCTTTCCACCGAACACTCTAACCAGCCTCCACGGCTCTATTTTATTTCTCCGTCTGACAGCTGCCTGGATTCTGAGAGCTGTTTAATAAAATTACGAATATATAAATTTATGAGTAAATTCATTTGTACTTTTTAAAAATAATTTAGAAAATTCTGTTTCATAAATTGTAGCTTACTCTTGTCTGGATATAACTCACAAGTATTTCTACAAGTAAGTTTATAGTTCGTTTTCATTAAAACATATTGTAGATTAAAGACACTTGTATATCAAAAGGTATTTCCTACAAATATTAGTACATAGGTAAAATACGTTAACCATTGCAATTTGAATAGATTTGTTCTCTAGTAAGAGTCCTGTATAGTTTTATTTTCTCATGGTGTCTTACTACCTACGATAATAGGGTAGGTATGAGGAAGGAAGCATTTTGAAGGTAATCTAACAGCATTTTCATGGAAGGAAAGCGGGAAACCATTGAGGAAAAACCACCTTCAGTAGACCCAACCGGGATTCGAACGCTGATATCCCCGTAATCAGCATGCTCTCTAAAATGAGAGTGACACCTTATACCACTCCTACACTGAAGTTGTTCAATATTAATTACTAAATCACTTCTATAAACATTGTTATATTCATACTCTAATGTCGATAGCTTAGGTAGGTGATTATCGAATTTAGGAGATGTTCATTTAATTTGAGAAAACTAATAAGCGTAGGCTATTGTCACATTAGTCTAATATAACGAATGAGTTAATTTAAAATTGAGGTATCATTACAATATTTAAGTCAACTCGGGTATTCGAAAAACAAGGTGCTTAGGAAAATATTGGGTCCATAAAGGGATTAATGTAATGAAGAATGAAAAGGTTACTTAATTATGAGTCACATCCCCTGTAATCATCACCAGAAATTGTTTGGGTGATAAAATGTCCCATGTTACGGTGGGCAGGACATGCAGCGAGAGTGGAGACCAACTACAAACACGTTCAGGGTATTTACTGGCAAACCCAATGTGAAGAATCTATTGAGAAGACCTGGACACAGATGGGAGGAAAGCATTTAAATATACCTGATAGGATGTAATAAGTTAGACCGAAAAGAATTGGCTCAAAATAGGAATAGGTGGCGTAATTTTGTCAGGGTGGCAATGAACTTTTAGAGTCCCTAAAGCTACGGAGTAATTATGGTAATATATGTTATGGAATAATATCAGTATTAGCCTGGATTCAGGATTAAAGAAATTACACAAGTGCATTCAAATAATGTTGATAAATATAACATAAATAATTTTTCACTGTTCCATAGGAAATATTGAACAAATGTGCAATTTTTTTTTCCTGGGGTGCAATTAGTTTGTGCATAGTATCTTATTACTCATCCCAGCTATACGTCGTGTGATCTATAAACTATAGCAAAACGTTTAGGTACTGTTTGTTATACTCGTGAAATACATATGAAAGTGATGCGTCTAATTTATCCTAAACGTATAATCTGAATGGGTAAGTAAGTCTCGGTGTTAAAAAAAAATCCTACTTTGCTGAAGTGCAATATGTTATATTTGTGTTATTTATTTTATGCTTGCCTGTTGATATTGGTTTGAAATGTATAATATATATTATATATTAATGCGCGCTGTCTACCCAAACAGAACCAGCATTTTATTTTATTTTATTTTTTTACAGATTTAGTCTAGTTTATATATCACTGCTTACTGTTTATTTATCACTGCTTCGTACTACCTGTTCGGGTTATACACATTTATAATAATTACTCTAATAGGGTAAGGATGAGAAATAAAGCATTTTAGAGGTAATCTACACATACTTGCGTAGAAACAGAATGGGGGAACTGTTTAGGAAAAATCATCGTCAGTAAACCTTACCTGGTGTCGAACACTAATCTACCGTTCGCCAGAAGACCAGTCCAACACGAGAGTAACGCCTTAAGCTGTGTCTCCACTGGAACAACATATAGCGAGTTTACTTTTTTGTTGCACAATGGTCTACACCGTTTAAAGAAATTGTAATTTGTGTCAACATACGGGACGAAGAAGATGTTTTAGTGGTGGCCATGCACTTATATTTCATGTCTTTGGCGTTCAACAGACACATACTTTTTTTTTCAACACCACGTCTTACTACCCATTCAGGTTATAAGTATATTTACTAATTAAACTAACGGTTTTAGGGATTAGAAGGGCTACATTTATAGGAAGTGTACCCGCCTTTGCATGGAAAACTATTTAGGAAAAACCACCCTCGGTACTCCCAACCTAGACTTAAACCTCCATATCCCCGTCATTGGCAGTCTAGTCTACTGCGAGAGTAACGCGCTATACCAGGTGGCCACTGATACGGGTGACACAGTCATTGATTGTAATGTTATCAATTAATTGAAGGTGACCTGGTGGTCTAGGGGTAAGGGGTCAGACTTCTATGCTGGCAGCCGGGGTTCAATCCTTGGTCCCGGCACAGATTTATCTGATTACCAAACCCTTCCTTCACCTCTGATACTGTAGGTCCTCCATTTCATCTCACAATCATCCTACCATTACACATTAGCGTAAGTGCGTATAAACCGAACGGGTAGTAAGACGCTGTGCTAATAATAATAATAATAATAATTAATTGAATTGATTTATGTTAGTTGAAAAATGACACCTGGACACGAGAATCGAACCTGGGACTTTTGTCTTAGTGCACCAATTCTCTATCATTGTGCTATCCATAATTCATCCCGTGCTTGAGGTCATTCTTTTCTCATTGCTTAAGTTTTATCCTGGATAGCTCAGTGGTAGAGCATCGTCGCGCTAAGCTACAGGCATCGTGCTCTGTTCAGTGTCCAGTTATTATTTTCCAACTAATTTAAATCAATATTTTAAATGTGTTCCCTTCCATAAGGACAGTGAGGTAATTAAAATGATTCGGAACTTATTGGTTGATATTCACTGTATTTAATTTAGTGCAATTCTCTGGACTCCATTTAAACGCAAATGCCAATGAACTAATTTACTAGTGTAACCTTTTTAATTACAATATGTACCACGTACCTGTTTAAACTTAAACAAACCATTTGAATAGAACAAACATTTGTTCATAATACGGAATGTTGGTCTTTGTTTCATACGTTCTATTGATATCTTTTTTTACCACTTTGAACAGTTATTTGCAACAAACAGCAAATTGTGTTTATTTCGACATCAACATGATACAACAGTCTCCTATATCATCAAATGCCAACTTTTTATTTGCATCCATGTTTTTTTGAATCAACGCATCTTACTGACTGTCCAGGTTAAACGCATATATACCAATTACTATAATGAATTAGGGATTAAGAGGGTTGATTTTGGAGGAAATGTATTGGTATTTTCATGAAGGGGGAGTGGAAAACCATTTGGGAAAATCTATCTTCAGTACACTAGACTTGGATTTGAATCCCAATCTCCCTCTCATCGGCAGCCTAGTCTATTGCGAGAGTGACGCCTTAAACCATGTGACCATTGAAACCAGTTTGCTGCTATGTTGCAGTTGCTGTATAGGATATACAGCTTATTGCCTATAGTATTAGGCTCAGGTGAAGTGTCTTTTTGGCTTACAACGTAACTCAGCTTTTCAAATAGTGTGTGTGTGTGTGTCTGTGTGTGTGTTTGCTTAAGCCGTCTACCTACTGGATGATAGTTTTGAGATTTCATTAAATTTTCATTTTGTTTAATATATAAAAGGCTATCAGAACCAAAACATTCCCATTGAAAAGGCATAATATGAGAGAAAGTTAAGTTGAGGTCTGTCATACGTAAATATGTTTATAGCAAGAATACTCAACTGTATTGAAGCAAATGAAAAAACCTAAAATGAGAGTATATTGTGATTAATAACAATTTTCTGTACCTTAGAAATAAATTTAATCAGCATGTGTAAAACTAATGTCCTAAAAAAACAAATACATGTGTGCAAATACATATACATAATATTAAAGGTTACCTGGTGGTCTAGGAGTAAGGTGTCGGACTTCTATGCTGGCGGCCGGGGTTCAATCCTCGGTCCCGGCATAGATTTATCTGATTACCAAACCCTTCCTTCACCTCTGACAAGACATCTTGTGAATGTGAGAAATGCCAGGCCTCCACCGTGGTTCGGATTCCACGTTAAACTGTAGGTCCTCCATTTCATCTCACATTCACCCTACCATTACACATTAGCTTAAGTGCGTATAGCCCGAATGGGTAGTAAGACGTGGCGCTAATAATAATACATAATATTAGACTTATTTGAATGGTCACCATCACCCTTTTACAGTCAAACCCTTACACAACGTAATAATTTTTAACAAATAATATGTATAACAGATAAGAGTGATAAATATATATAATCATAAATGAAAATCAAACAATAATAAAATATACGGAGAACAAAATTCATGGACATTCAAATAAGATTAAAAGTTAAGATATTGATAGCTACAAACAAAATTATTTTGTAGCGTGCACACAAAAATTGAAATAAAATTTTCAAAACATTTAACATTTTTATATTTAATTTTATAACAATTTTGCCTCTTCCTTTGTTCCATGCATAACTGCAGTTTGCATATAGATTAAAGGAAACAGCCTTATCCCACAGTTCTTTTAATGCAATGGAGTCTTAATATTTTTCCAGTATCTAATTCAAAATTCAAGTATATTCCAATATGTAAAATATCAACAATAAATATAAGTACAGTTACAGTATAGAGTGTATATATATAATGGTATCTTTCACCGGGAAAGATATTATTTAGTTCGGTCGCCTGTAATAGTCTTTGTGGTCTACAGAACGTTGCCCAGGGGTACACTTATTGAGGTTGTCTCCACGTCGTACCCGCAATGAGATGATATGATGTGATGATACTGATTATGAAGGTGTGGGGCCAGGAATGATCTTAAACTTAATTTAAGACTAATTTATCAAACGTTTATGACAGTCGGGATAATTTCCTTTTCTGGAAAAATACCCACTCTGCCAGCCGGGTATCAAACCCGGGATATCAATCTTCGAGGCAAAGTGCACTGACCATTATACCACAGTATACTAGTTAATGTAATAGTCATTTCAAAAGATGAGCTTGAGCGTCTTTAGGTTTGTGTTTAGGTTTAGTGCCACATGTGTCATTCTTTCAATTCCATGTACATTCAAATGCATAAACATTCACGCTAGTTGTCATATGCTGGTTATTTTGTCACCACGTCTTACTACCCATCCGAGTACGCATTAGAACTAATTAAACTAGTGTAGTAAGGATAAGTAAGGTTAAATTTACAGGAATCGTACCCAAATGTGCATGAAGGGAGAGTATAAAAACCTTTAGATAAAAAAACCTTCAGTTCGCCCGACTTCAACCAAAACCAGATCCCCTCGACACTACCCTTTAAGTATATTGCGAGAGTTTAGCCGATGAATCTTGTAAATTTATATTGATACCAAACTATTATACATTTAAAGGGATTTCAAATGAGGACCTTTATTGAAAATATATTATGCTTATATTAGGAATAACGTTTTACTTCTTTCGTTAGCTTAAATTAATAAAAAATACTAAAACAAAATTCGCCTTCTCCTACTATACACTCAGGTTATATTTATTTTGTTTGAAGTTTATAATTGATAGATAAGCAGGTATAAACTAAGGAGGATATAGCTACATTTTCATCAAAAGAGAATAGGAAACAATTTTGGAGAAAAAGCCATTAAGTTTATTCGATCAGGATTTGAATCTCGATTTCCCACTCAGTGGCTAAGCCAAACTATATGAGCTTGAAATTTAATCAGCTTACCCTCCAATGTGGGTGAATAGGCTTACAATTAAATTTAAAAATACCCACTTTGGAGGCCGCTTGGTCTAAGTCGTTACTCTCGCGGGACTGCCAATGATGGGGATATCAAGGTTCAAACTTTAATTGGTTGTACTGAGATTTTCAAACATGGTTTTCCACTCTCACTTCACGCAAATACGGGTACACCTCCTGTAAATATAGCCTTCCCCCCGTAAAACTATTAGAAAAATTTCACACATAAGTGTATAATCCGAACGGGTAATAACACGCGGTTATAGAAAGAAAAATAATAATGGTCAAAAGAAATTATTATTTTAAGCGTTTTTATTTATTGATTGATGCATACGATTATGGTCGAGGTCTATTTAAGAGATACAATTAATTATTAGTGAGGGAATAAGGAAATGCAGTGATACATCATTGAAGTGGAAAACTTATTCAAGCGGAACTCGAATTCCTCTTTACAGGCAAAATAATAGATTGCGATTTTATTTACTAGTATTGTGGGGACTAAGATACAAATTGTAAATATGTATTTATGTCGCTAAATGATCACGTCAACCATTAATTTAACAAACCTTTTTTTATAGTATAAATGGAAGAATAACACCTGGACATGTTAGCGAGCCCGGGAACTTTGGTTTAAAGAACCAATGCTCTACCACTGAGCTATCCAGAAATTGTCTTGTTCTCAGGGTCAGTTTTCACTCATATATTAAGGTAGATTCTGTGATGGATGGGTGAATATCATCCGCTACTAAGAGCTACCATTTACTCGGTTGTGGTGGTATTATGCCATCCCTGTTTAGATAGACAAATTGTGACACACACACGAACACACACACAAACACACACACATGTGAAATGTTAATAAATTGTATTAGGACAGGAAAAAATAATTAATCCCTATACTGCCACTAGGTTCCCTTGTACATCTCATAATAAAATTAATGGTACAGTGCACTACACAGAATTTATCCCACTTTTATCTTAAAATATACATTTATTAAAAACTCACAAGATTCATGAAACGAAAATAATATAGTTCTATAAATTAAGGTGGAAACACTACACCAAAGATGATAAATGAAATAATATACACTGTTACTTACTTATTCTTTATACTTCTATGTGGAACTGAACCAGCACATTTTTAAATTTAGCACCACGGCTTACTACCCGTTCGGATTATACGCTTAAGTACTAATTTATCTAATGGGATAGGGATTAGGAAGGCGCGTTAGATAACTACGCTACTGAGGCGGGTAACTAACACATCTAAATAGTATTGTAAAACGAAACTCAAAGTTTAACCAAGGGTTATACTTTACGAACGGTTAAGTTACGAGGACTTTAGCATGCTATGAGTATTCTTAACTCAAAGTAGGGGGGCCTACCCTTATATGCAAATTTTTCTAAGATTATGATTATGATGATGATGATAGTAATAGTAATAATAATATATGAAAATATTATAAACTTTTATGCCTCATCTTTTTCCCTTATTTTAGTATAAATAATATTTTATGTATTCCAACTATTTAATATTATTAATTTGTATTCATCTTAACCATCATAGTTAAGTGAAGGAAAATTTGGGGTTGTTACATAATTTTAGAAACAATTACTAAAGAAACATTTTTTTAAATTTGAGGAAGGATATGTCTTGTGCCATAATTATTGTAGTTTATATAATCAAACATGTATATTAGTAGTTGAGCCAGGGGATTTTTTGTTTCATCTCTGGGGACTTGGAATTTAATACCTTTACTTGCTTCACGGAAATACAATATGCGATTCTTCTTGAGAAAAATCTGTTTTACAACCAGATCTTTCTTACTCTAGAATCCAAAAAACCGAGCATGTATTTCAGCTGTAAGAAACCTAATCAACATTGGATGGGTACATCCATTCCAAGATATGCATACGATAAGTTTATCAACTGGATCTATCCTAACGACAGAATACTTTATCAATGCTCATGATATAGGTGAAGAAGCTTACGAGAACTTCAAGAGAGATCACCTGTCCCAAGAATAAAAACCAGAAGTTTTTAAGCCTCTAAAGAAACAGAAGCTGAAGGCATCTTCTCATTTGAAGAAAGAAAAATGTGTTAAGCTGAAAAACAGAATTTCTTGTCAAGGGAGAGTAAATTTATTTACTCAGTTAGCAATCATTGCTGAACGAAGAGATATCGATAAAGGGACAGTGTTTTCCTACCCACTAGGACTTCTTCCGAGGTTCTTAACAACGTCAGATGGTTCAGTACTAAAAACTGCTAATTCTAAGCTATTGGAACTAATTTCCAAATATTTTACACTTTCTGATGACATTCTTAGTAATGCAGTTTACATCAATGATGAAAGATGCATGGTTCAAAAACTACCACAGGCAATACAAACGTTTGTTAAAGTAGCAGAGTAGCTATTTTCGAGGATGATACAAGAATCTATACCATCTCCAAAAATAGATTCTATTTTTGATACATACAGACAAGTGTCGATAAAAACTGATGAGAGAAAACAAATAGCTGTTAGTGATTATACAAAAGTGAAACATATAACGTCTGCCCACCCAGTCTAAAAATGGAAGCAATTTCTATCAGTTGATTAAAACAAAGACAGAACTGATAAGTTCTCTTTGCAAAGAATGGTAAAGTGAGCATTATCTACAGAAGTTGTATAGATGAGTGTTGTATGTTACTTGCAAAGAAAAGTGCTACAAAATTACAAGTGAAATAGCACAAAAAAAAAACATCTGAATTGACATGCTTTCAAGAGCAGGCTGACGCTCGACTTATATTTCATGCACATTATGATCTTATGTCTGATTCAGAGATATACTTAAAAGCTGTGTAAATAAGGATGTTTTGTTGATCAAACTATTTACAGTAGAATCAGAGTTTAAGAAGTATCAGAAATACATATTTAAGAAATGTGGATCAAGTAACCGGGAAAAGCACTGCAACATGAACCAAACGCAGTAACCTCTAGGCACGGAAATGTTCAAAGTTTTGCCTGTCATGCATTAACTCACTGGAGATACATGCAGTGCTTTTTCTGGCAAGTGAAAGTCTTTAGCTTAAAAAGTAATGAAACAAAATGTTTAATACAAAAATCCTTTCGGCACTCTTGGTATATGGCAGCTTACATACTGGAGGAAACAAAGAAACAAATTTCTTCACTTGATTTTCAACTCTACTATGGAAATAAAAACTACTTAGACATAAATGAATTAAGTAATTCCATTTTTTCTGCTAAAAAGGGGTCAGTGGAATTTCACAGCCTCCCTCTATGTAGGAACACACTCTACCAACATATAAAAAGGGTGAACTATAAGGCCCTCGTATGGAAAAAAAAAGTCTACAAACTGACCCTGATATTCCAGCCGCAGACCAACATGGTTGGACTTCTAGAACAGACGGCGACGGAAGAGCTGATCAGAAAGTACAGTGGATGGACTTCCCTCCTGCTACTGACGCTGTTTTGGAACTGATGTCATGTTCTTGACCAAAAAAATGTGACATGCCATCATGCCAGTGTGATTACAACAACCTCCAATGTACAGACATGTGAAAATACATGAATTAATTAATAAGTTTTTATTTTTAATTACTTTTTATTAATAATTCCATTATATGTGTGTCTCTCTGTGTAGTGTACATGTAACTAAACATCCTTTAGAAACAAAATATAATTTTTTCCACCACACATAACTCCTAAACTATAAATCCTACAAAACAATATTACAGTACATAAGAGTATGTAAAATTTTATGCTATACAATTTTATCCCAGTACATATTTTCAATAGTACACATCGTTTATGATATAATTGCAAAAAAAAAGAGAGCTAAACTGAACTTGTCTGGTGGCTATTTTCTTAAATATGGATGCCATGAGCTACTCCATATTTCAATTTATCATCAATAAATACCTTGGATCATTAAGAATAAAAAAGGTACACATTATCAAGTCCCCAGAAATGAAACTAAAAATCGCAAGTTTTTGTTCCTGGTTCAACTACGAGTACTATATAACTTAGAAGATCCAGTAGAAGCTTTTATAAATTTTATGGAAAAAAATTCAAAATTCTCGCAATTCCCATTTCGTGGATCTTTGTTCCTGCGACATAAAAAAAATCTGGGGAAATATTATGGTCAGTGTTTATATTTAAATTAAATCCTTCAAATAAATGTAACATAGCCTGCAAATTTTTTAAATTAGAAATAGTCAATTGAAGAATGAGAATATACCTTCTAAATCAACATTTATACCAGTAGATTTTACAATACTTTACCTGGGCCTCACGTCTTATTGGCCATTCCCATATTTACACTAGATGGGGTCATCTTTGTCAATGTCAAACTAGACCAGCAGTTGTATATGTCTTAGACTACGTGCCCAATAGTTTAGCTATAATTACAGTTAGTTTAATAAATAAGTTGGTTCAATCAACCTTTTATGTTTACAAGCATATATTTACTTTTAGGAACTCTTTATTAGAATTAATTAGATATTTCAATATAATAAATCAAATCAACGCACTCACTTCTAAATCCGCTTACTAATCAACTAGCTTTAAACAATTAATGTCAATCGTAGATGTAAGCCCCGATTATAATGGATCAGACAACATACGTCACTTGCGTGTCTATATCATAGTTAGTTCGTACTTATCACAATTACATCGTTCAATTAAGCTTTCCCAGAGCTCAAAGGTTAATCACGGTTGAGGTGGGTGTAGTGGGTGTAGCCGTGTAGGGCAAATGTAAACCAATACTAGCTGGGATTATGATCAGTATAGTCACGTGAGTGGTCATGAGCGAAAGGAATCGATAAGCTTCAATTACTTGTAGCGCTATCAGGGGGAACAGAATACACAGTCATGTGTTAAATTCTCTTCAAAACTTATGGGGAATGAAACTTCAGGGAGAAACCAAACTATATTAGTCTCTAACTTGGAGATTCATACAATCGTGTATTATACGTAGAGTAAGTATCGATATCTAGTCATACAACATAATTTTTAACAATAATGAATAAATTATGAAAGGCTAAATTTTTTCACACAAAAATCATTTAAAAAATTAGGACCACCAACATTAGATAATTTGAATTAAATAACTTATGGTTACTTAATCACGAGAAAAATACACTTCCTAATGCAGTAATATTGTAACTAAAGTAGCCTCCTCAGAGTAACTTTAAATTTTAGATTGTTCACTAGCTATAACATTGCCTAATTTCATGGCATTAATACTAACTATTTATTGTTTAAAATAAAAGCTATGCTTAAGTATTTTCTTATAAAACCCAATGGGCAACAATGATGGATTGGAGAAATATAGCAGGTTATAATTAAGTAAAAATTTAATTGGTAAGTTTTGTGATTTCTTCAACAAAATATTCCAATATTTAATGCAAACTGTTTCATATCAGAAGAGGACTAGTTGTACAATCCATTGAATGAATTTATTAATTATTTTGGCCAATATGAGCATCATTCAGTGGAGTTAGTCCAGTATTTATTTATTTTTGTATCTCTAAAAGGGGTTTGTACATTTTGGATAGTTGCCTTTAATTTTTTATTTATAAATTTTAATTAGAATATGAATGCAAATTTCTGAGAACTACTAACATAATGGAAAGATTAGATAGTATGGGAAATTAAAAGGTGAAAGTAATATTTAATCAGGAACCAATGCAGGACAAGATAAAGAAAGCATGACAAAGGTGATACTGTCATGTGAGGAGAACGAAGTGGATGTTCTCTGAAACGGTACTCTAGGCTCACATTTGAACGTGAAAAATGCATGTATATCTTGAATTGAAATATTTCTAACATCAACTATATGTGAAGAGAGAAAATCTGTTAGAAAGTAACGTATTATATTAGCTTGAAATTATTAGGGTGTGCACTGTAATCACTCCTTGATACTGCACTCGTTATCTTTCAATACATACATGTGAATACTTATGTTCACACGAAGAAAAATAAATTGTATGGTGCCTATCGTCTGCGTAGAACCTCAAGAGGTAGTTAATCGCAGTGTCAAAAAGACAAACAAGCTATTGTCCTTTTTTATTATAGCGTTTATCGTATAAAAGCAGGATGGCGCAGGATGTAACACCAACCTTATTCTCCCGATAATAAAGGCGGGTACACAAGATTTTAATCTAAATATAAAATACCAAAAACAAATAAACAATAATCGCAGAGGAGCCGATAGGACTGTCATATGACAAATAGGCCGTACTCCGGCATATATGTCATTCTGCTTCCATGAACCCACTCTACAAATATTATTTAGGAGAATCAAAATTTAGCCGATATCAGGGAAGAGGACGGGACATATTTCATTTATCTAAATCCTATACCTGACTACTATAAGGGAAGAGAAGCATTAACATAAGATATTATTTTTTTTTATATAAACAGCAGATCAGTCATATTATAATAAAAAAAAGGTTACTATTAAGCAATAAAATAACTTTATAAAAATGAACATATGTGTATATTAGAAGAACAAAACCAATTGTTTATTTTTAACTATCCCCCTTCATTTAAAGGAAAAATATAAATATATATAATATAAAGTATATTGTAAATATGACTACAATGGATCTCGCTAAATATCCAAAGGTAACTATAAATATATAGTAATTATTAGAAAAGTAATAACGATGTGTCTGCACAATCACCCAGATTTGAATAATAATATCAATACATATGTATAGCAGTAGAAAACTAATCACAACAGATCTCAGCGACCATCCTCAATAGTATTAAAGCTTGTTTATAATAAAAACAGTATTGGTCTTTTCTCGCCAACATAAATACACGTTAGCGCAATACAACATATTACAAAATGGGAATAGCCAAAAAATTAAAGAGTAATAACCTAATTTACAGCCAGATGAAGTATAAGTTTTCTTTTACCTAAATCTAGCATTTACAAAACATTTACCGCCAGATGGGCTATAAGTTTTTTTCTTACCTAAATCTAGAATTTACAAAACCTCGACATATTATGCCTTACGGGGTATGAAGTATAATAGACTATACAAAAACTTGCGAACATTTAATCGTAGCAACATTTGCCGGACGCGCTATTATATATATATATATATATATATATGTAATATTTGTATAAAGTTAATACATTCAAAAAACTGAATTACGTCTCATGCCATACGGGGTATACATTATGTGCAATAATAGTCCTACTCAAAAATCAAAACTCCAAAAGGAAATATCACAACCATTTCCCTGATATTAGTCCGAGAAAACACAGCTAACACGTGAGTCCAAAAAAGGGACTTCGTTTTTATTTTGCAAACGTAATAAGCTTGCTAACATAATTTATCATAATTAATCCCATTTATAAAAAAAATCAAGGTTATATACATTACCCCCAACGATGATTATAAAATTTAAATAAAATAATATTTTTTATGGCCGAAAAGGAATTTGGAGAATATAGAAGCCGAAACGTAATTCATACCTTATGAACATCCTTGACAACAAAATGTGTCCAAGGAGGGTAACCTGGCAAGAGTGATTACCATACGCACAGCACAGGTACATATATGAAAGCTCTAGCTCTGAGAGGGGGAGAGAGGGGTTAGCACAAACAAAGGAGAACAAGAAACAAAGGAGAGAGGGACGGGGTGGTAATACAACGGGTAGAAGCTTCTACAAGCTTGGTGAACCATCTAGAACAACACTTTAGTTATACGCCGCTTTCTCGAACTGCAACGTCACAGAGTTCCCAGCATGCTTCGGGTGAAGTCAAATTTCAGTTTGTTGCACCTTTCATACAGTAAGTACGTGCGAAACTTTCATCGTGGTATGAGGTGCTCGTGGAGGGGAATCGACCGGGGGAGGCACAGCAAGCAAAATGGGGCCTAGGTGAGTTGACTCCATCTAATGTAGGCGTAGTTGAAATTATATTGTCCTTTTTATTGTTTTTGCGTTTAAATATTGTAGCTTTTATACGATAAACGCTACATTATATTAAATAAATACTATCTTTATCAAATTTATTCTTGTGTAGGTGTAGTGTTTTTTAAGTAATTTGAATTGCTCTTTTATTCATAGTAAATATCACTCTAATGTATTAAGGATAAAGAAAGTTAAGTATAGGTTTATATCTATTAGGCCCTCTGAAACCCAAGAGGCTCGGTTTTCTCCTTCATAGTGAACTGAGATGGTCAAATAAAAGTCAAAATTGTATAATAGGTTTGTCGGGAAATATGCACTCTTATTATAGTAGAATTAAATTAATAGTTCCTGATAACAAATTAATTGTTTAATAGTTCTTAACTAGATATGGATCTAAATCTCGGTGGATAAAAAATATTTGACTGCCCTATTACAATTTCCTGCACCCTTTAAATCCACCTTTCTTAGAACTAGGGAGTTGAAGGGTGTTCTGATTTATCAATTGAGTTAATATTTTCCTTTATTTTGAAAATGATCATTTCCCCCAGCGATAGCTCGAGTATTCTCGTGATGTTTTAGCATTAGATGAATGAGGTGCAACCCGAAAAAAGAGCCGAACGCGCATAGAAACCTTAAAAAAAAAAAAAAATTGGTGAGACGTTGCAAAATGTTGTTATATATTATAATAATTTATATATATAAATATATATCATAATAATATAAAGTTAACGTCTGGAATGTGATTTTGTGGTATTGTTTGTTTATAGTGAACGTGATAGTTTAAAATCCCATTAGCTGCGAGATACGATGAGTAGTATATTTTTCAAGTGCAATTAAGTTTCTTTGGACGGAATTATTAAGTTAGCTAGTTACTGAAGTGTATGCACAGTACACAATGTGATTTGTGAAGAAAAAGATTGTAACATCTATTTAAACAGGTTATTAAACAATATGAAAACCAAACAACTTTAAAAGATCTGAAACTTTAGTTGTTTTCCAGATCCCAAACAGACTTTTTTTAAACATATACAACAATGATAATTACTGCACCAGGTAACACGACCCATGTTATAATAATATACACCTAATTTCATATCTGAGGGAACTGTAGGTCTTATGGAGAAAAGATTTATCTTCTTTCTCTCAATGTTATCGGTTGCCAAACCTCCTAGCTTTCGGTTGTTGGGAAGTGAGGGGGGAAGGTTTACTTGGAAATCCCTCATTATAAACAATGTGGCATAGGGAGGTTTGGGGGTTCAATTGACAGGCAAAAATATTTCCTATCGGTGTACAGCCTTTTCTAGAAACATTAAATATTTCCACAATAGTATTTTTTTCAAGATTGAAGTTTATTTACTTCTTATATTCCCCACGTAATTATGCTTAAAATTATTTTATGTATAAAGCTTTATTCCTCATAATTATTATACAAACAAATATATTACAACATGCATTTTATATTAAATGCTATGAATTACATTATTACTTGCTATTAGTAATAAAATTAGGAAGGTCACTATCAATATCAATCAAAGCTTTAATTTTCTCTAGGTAAGTAATTCATTGTTACGGTAAAGTGAATGTACCTTTCTGCGAATTGCTGCTTGAGTAAAAGTGTCATATTTATCCAAACGCTTCATTTGAGTGCAGATATTTCCTTTTTGATTGGTGTCAGTAACTTTCCCTTAGTTAAGAATACTTGTTTAAAAGAGATTATTAACTTATAAGACACACATGTAGCTTCTGCAGTCTGCATTGTCACTTGATTTACTGAACAAGTTCCGTCTTAACGAAAATAGATCTAAGACTCTTAACACCATTGCCCTTTCTCTACTAATTAATATTTTCCTCTTGGAATTTAATTGTTTGTAACAAGCCGGAGATTCATTAATGTGCATTATATTCTAACTGTTAACATTACGCTATTATTCAAACAAATATATTAATATGCAAATAAAACTATAATTTCACAACCTTAACAGCAAAAAAACAACACAAACAGCATTATACCCACAAATATTAACGTGATAAATAACCAATATTTTTCCATACAGATTACTAATAAAATATTAGTGTTTATTTAGTGAATGTTTTGAGCTAGCTATTAGGAACACGAGACTCAGACTATTGTAACTTTACGACTTTTCTGGAGGAAGAAGCCCCAGTTACTGGCAGCAACGACAGCCCAGCATTGCCAAATTTTATATACATTCGAAGGAAGACTGATGACGGAAAGCAAAAGAATGACAACGCTGTTGCTCAATAGTAAGCATGCAGTTCCCTCAGCTATGAAATTAGGTGTAGCTCGAGTGAATATCTCCAGGTTCATTTTCCTATATTTAGGAAGAATTAAAACTCCTATAGGTATCACCAGATGTATCTTCGGATACAATTTTTAAAATAGAAAGTGATTGTTCTAATTGATGAAACTCAAGTGGTTTATACTTTGGTAGTATTAGGTTGTTAAATGATCCCAACCCATCTCACATATTTTCTATCTAGCTTCCCTCGTGGTTAGTGTCCAGAAAAAACAACGTAAAAATAAATTACCACCCAAGAAGGAAGAACCCTCTACAGGCTACAATGATCTACAATTTACTACAATTTGGTTTGGTCATTTTTACTGTATATAAAAATGTGGCCCTGAACTAAACACAATTTTTCCCTATCCATTGAAGCGTACAAACTTCTACATCACCTAAACGTTCCATATAGAATATCTCACAAATTCCTTCAGCGTTAACACACTACTAATCAGCTAAATGTCCTCAAACTGGCCCTGAAATTACCAATGACCTAAAACTTCAACCAGCTACGCTTTGGAATAAAAGAAAGTACCGTACTATCCGTGAAGAATTATCTTTGACTTGTTCCAATTTTGTTCTCTTATGTGTAAGATGTCCTTTAAACTACCAAGTGATGATGTCCCTAGCTTCTATTTCTGGACTCGCCGTCATTCCAAGCTGTGCTGACTGTGTCGTGATGCAACGAGCATCCCCTGGGGTGTAGCTTTCTCCCTACTAACGAGATAGCCAGATGACGTCAAAGGGGTTTGGGGAGGCAGTCTAGCCGTCTCAGGATAGAAAGTGACCTGCTATAAACTCTAGGGAGCTGAGAATTTAGAAGCAGACATCGTAGAGTACGTCTTACTCAATAAATATGTATTTTATATAAAACAAGCATTGGTCTAGTAATAAGGTGTTTTATTTTTAAATTTAAAAATAAATTTACATTAAACATATTGATGGAATTTTAATAACTTTTAAAATTTGAAAAATCTAGCAGTAATAATGTTGTAATGATATTTACAGTTAAATGGATTTCTTTGTTTGAACTCATTAATATTTTTGTTAATGCATGGTTGGTTGGAGATTATATTTGTCTCTGTACTACTATTATTTTTATATGTCTTTTAAAACGTAAATTTGATATATTTCTCTTTATTCTAAACCTAAGCTAAGCTGGAGGTGCATTTTCCTATGATTATGTATCACGGGTTTGGTTCCAGCATTTTGGGAAAATGTATTACTAGGGAAATTGAGTCTTTCCTTTTCACATAATATATTAATCAATAGTTGGGGTCGATGGTGTTTTGTGTTTCATAAATAAGTTAATTTGTAGACCATGTGCATATTTTACCCAATACATTTTTAAACAGTAAAATTACTTCGTTTAAAAATTAACTCGATAACGTTATAACATTAAAAGAAAAGAAGTTAAATTTGAAAGTAAAATGGGAGTAATATGTGGTGACATGTTTCTTTCGCCTTTGATTTATCTTGGCAATCCTATCTAAATACACAACTTTAATTTATTAATTTATTTTTGTATGTTGTAGCTTTAGATTATATTTATGATAAAGTCAAATTTGATATATATTTATTAATCTGTGACAAACAAGCGCAGTATTAAAAGCAACTTCATGAAGCATTTTTTAACAATTTTATATTTTACAAATTCTAATAATTTCGCTTTTAAAATAAATACATATAAATTACTTCTCTACTACGAACTTCATTTTGTAATACAATAATAATAACAAAACCCTATATTGTAGCTTACTTGACAATTTGCATACAACTAGATTCATCAATTTACATTTATTTATAAAGTAGCTTAAAGTACCTTGCTCGTTTGTAAAAAGTTATTTCGCCATTCATTCATAGGCCGCCGTTTTAAAACGTAATAAATCATAATGAGATACAATTGTGTAGTTTTAATAATTGGAAACACTAAGCAAGTTCAATATTAATAATAATAAAAACCTAATAATATTAATAGTAATAACAATAACATGGAATTAATTTTATCTTATTATGTTTAAAACCAGTTGATAAAAAAGATATTTTAAAAACTAATTAACATTTGAATCAAATAGCCAAAGTTATCATTTATGCATTTTAGTGAGGATCGCACCATCTAGATATCATATTCTGATAATTGAAAAATGACACCTGGACACGGGAAGCGAACCCGGGACATTCGGCTTAGTACGCCAATGCTCTTACCACTGAGCTATCCAGGATTCATCCCGTGCCCATGGTCATTCTTCACTCATAATACTTTAAGGCATATCCATCCTAGACTCTGCCTTAAAATATATGGGAACGGGACGAATCCTGGATAGCTCTGTGGTAAGAGCATTGGCGTACTAAGCCGAAGGTCCCGGATTCGATTCCCCTGTCCAGGTGTCATTTTTCAATTTTCAGAATATGATAATTAACATTTGTTGATTGATTTTAACAGTTTATCTCACGTTAAATAAGATTTTTAAAACAGTTTTTAATTAACGTATGGTTAGATTGGGGTGTAGTTATTACTGTGGTCCATCACTATGATCGAGTGTTGGGTGATAAAAAAATATCAAGCACAACTATACAAAATATAGTTATTTTTTTCTTTTCCCGTTTTATCTTAAAGGCACCACCTTTGTAGGAGAGAAATTGCTGCGCAATCACAACGCAATATTTAATCGTACGGGAAACTATTTTTAAATAGAGTAATAGTTCGAGTCTTATTAATAGAAACAAAGTTAGTGAATATGTAACACTAGCTCATTTTAAACAGCTTTTTAAGCATATTGGCAGAGCTATGAAACCAGGCTTGATATAAAAGGGTCTCTAAATTTAGCCTTCCTTTAACTAATACAGTAATTTTTTGATAGAATCACAAAATAAAATTTTAAAATATTTGATAACTAGCAGCGAGCTTTCCTCTTTACCTTGAGATAATAAATTTCGTAGTTTACTTTCCACTCTTTCTTACTCATATGTCAAAGGGCGGGTGTAGGTAAAGGGTTAAAGAAAGTATAAGTTTAGGCAGAATAAAGAAGTAGTTACAGAAAATACCGTGTGGTTTGTTATCGATGGATACTTTCTCGCTGACAGAGATAGCCGCGTTAGATCATATTTGTGAAACGTGGTGACAAAAATTAATACGTGCCAAGCTCCACGCATTTTAATCACACTAATAGATTACGGATGAAAATGTGAAGTTTAAAGGAAATTTTCCATTTTAGCGGAGGAAAAGTGTAAAACAATTTAATATAAACCACACATCCTCCACTCCTGGTGACGTTGATGTTGGGGTTCGAGACATGTAGCTCGGACAGGTAATGTGATGGAAGAAAATTCCATCTCAATATTAATTGATCTTTGATATACGTAGTGTATTTTACCTCAAATAATCAATACCTTTAAGTCTATGGCTATACAGCTTACTTAAATGAATCAAACAGCCAAAGTTATTATTTATTCTTTTTAGTGAGGATTACTCCATATAGATATCATATTATGAAAATTGAAAAATGACACCTGGACACAGGGATTAAACCCGGGACCTTTGTCTTAGTACATCAATGCTCTTATCACAGAGCTATCCAGGATTCGTCCCGTTCCCATATATTTTAAGGCAGAGTCTATGATGGATGGATGGATATGCCTTAAAGTATGAGTGAAGAATGACCATGGGCACGGGATGAATCCTGGATAGCTCAGTGGTAAGACCATTGTCGTACTAAGCCAAAGGTCCCGGGTTCAATTCCCATGTCCAGGTGTCATTTTTCAATTTGCAGAATATGGTTACTTAAATGAGTGAATATATATATATATATAACTTGAACGCTATCATACCATAGTTTCAAATGTTATAAAAGTAAGTGATTGAACTCCTTTAGAAAAAGCTATTACTTTAGATTTGTATAAAAATCAGAAAAAGTATTAACTCTTGCTTGGATGTACTTCAAAAACCCTATGATTTAAATTAAACTACTTAGAAAGTTGACTTAGGTGATTCTTAGTCTTGGTACGATGACTAGTACAGCTAATGTGTTTGAATGGGACGTAAATAAAAGTTTTATGTGGCTATTTATTTACGAAAGCCATCAATGTTTTTTCTTTTCATGAGAAGCCACACGTTTCCATAACGACTATCTTTGAACATTGTTCTATAGCTTTTCAACAAACTCAAGGAGGTTTAACGATGTGTGTATTGCTTTTTGAATGGTTCTGGCTTCACTCAACATTATTTATGTTAAACTAAAATTATCTCAATTTTATATATTTCACGTTTCATTAGGAATTGGGATGCATTTGATGATTCATTCGCAATGTTAATTTTTAACTTAATTTCTTAGTAAAGACTTTTCTCCCAGAGTCTCCCTATGTGTTCATGTTATAAGCATGTACAGGTTGGGTAGTAATTTGCAGACACTCAAAGTACCAAATGATTAGGTGAGTAAATATAAGTCGAAAACATTTTTTGCAAGAAATACGTTTTTCCCACACCTTTTGAGGAAAACGCCACTAAAGCTAAAGAGGGGGATATGGCAACGCTGTGCCTGAAACTTACATTAAACATATATGTTAGTCCAGAGTAGGTGTTCAAAGGTTGATCCTTGGATGCGTATGCATTGTTCTGAGCGGTGTATGGACTTGGTGTGCACGCGGCGAAGCATATCTACGTCAAATGTCTAACAGCCGCGTAGATTCATGCCACAATGTCCTCGGGCGACTGCGTTGGGTCGTCAGGTTTGGTACACCAGAGCTTTGAGGTGACCTCACAAAATAAAACTCTAGTGATGTAATGCCCGGTGTCCTTAGTAGGCATTCCACTAGCCCACCATGCCCGATCCACTGGTTGGGGTGGTCGTCCATTAAGTAGTCGCTGCACTTGTGCCCCATAGCGTGCAGGGGCACCGTCACACTGATACCACATTCTCTGTCTTTAATGTCGTTTTTCCCACACGATATATTCACCTAATCATGTGGTACTATCCGTATCCACGAAATACTACTCATCCTGTATATCCATTAGAAAAATGTGGCAAATAGATTACAAACGAACAATGATAAAAAAAAGTGTTAAAGGTGATAAACGAGATCTACTCATATTTGCGATGATGGATTATGGGAAAACATTTAAAAAAAAATACCTTCACTATCTTAAATAAACAGGGCTGGATCTCCTAGTGATATAGCTAGATTTAGGCTTTAAGCTAATATTAGACATTCCATTTTTTTTTAAACTTTGGTAAATCTAAACAATCAGCAAGCTAATGTATTTTTGTGTGTTCTAATTTATTAGGAAAAATAATAATAAATTCGAATACTCTTTGTGTCTATGGTTTTCATCACATTAAAAAGAAGAGGATCTAAATTTGAAACATTAATACAATTTCAAAGGGGCGAGAAAGATAAATAGTAAGAATAGTGGTTTCATATATCAATTTTGAGAGTAAAATATATGCCTATGTATTAAAATATAAAATATTGTAACTAAATATCCCAAAATTGCTAGATTTCTAGAGAATATCACTATGTTGGGCTAAGTGAACGTTCTTACTTTGATAAAAAAAATACCTAGCTAGAATCAACGTGCCATTGGGAAGAAACATTAGTAGAACTACGTTCCGGTTATTCTATTAAGTTAGGAACACGTGCGTTGCTCACTACCACTTTCCTGCGGCTTCGCTCACAATAAACAATACATCAACACATTTGACGATTACAAATTCTAGAAACGATTTAAACTTAGTCGAGAGCAGTGGTTTATGTGCTTTCGAAGATTCGTGAAACAAAAGAGACTCGCCCCCTCCCTCTAACCAACTCAAGAAAACCCAGCTAATATCACGTGTCATCTTATGTGCCTGAAACATCAGTCGCGATGAATGTTCGCTGTTACATCTGGTTTTTTCTACCCTTGTAGCATAAAATATATTATTGTTAATTTTAGCAGGATTTATGAGTTTTAGTGAAGGATTTACTGGAGCGTCACTTGGTCTCACTTGCTAAAATAAATGTACAATACATATTAAGCGTTTTCTTTCTCATATCGGGTGAAATTATTTTTAGCGTGAAAAAAAGATCGATCTCGAGATTATGACAAATGTTTACGTTTTATGTGAACATGAATCCAAAAAAGTGGATTTTACAATTCTGTCTAACTCCATTCCTGTCTCTCTGTTTGTCCCTGGTCACGGATTCAAAACAATTTGACGGATATTGTTTAAACTTGATAGATGGATATTATAGGGATATACCACTTTTTTTTTACCTTGGCCCTTCAATTAAGGTTAGTTTTACAATGAGTAATTTTTTTGAATACCAAATTACTCGAAAATGGTTCTAATGATTTTGTTTAAAATGCACATCTAGGATTTGTTTGACTTGACAAATATTTGGTATATAATTGGTCTTTGGGCAAAAATTCTTCGAAGGATAGTTTAATGAGGACTGATTTTTTTTAAACTTGAAATATTTTACTAATGGCTTAAACAATTTGATTCCAAATTGATATCTTGGTTGTGTTTAACATAAACAAATAGCAGTGTCTACTTGTTTGGGGAGTAAAAACTCATTTACTAATGTCCGATTTTTCAAAAACTTGAAATATTTAAAAACTAGCTTTAACGACTTTTTTCTAAATAGGTATATTGTTAGTGTTTTACATAACAAATAATACTACCTACTTGTTTTGTTTTTTGGGTTAAAGCTAATTTATGGGTAGTTTACTAATGAGTAATTTTTCAAAACCAAGAAATATTTTTAAAATGGCCCTAACAATTTGTTCTTAAATGCTTCTCTTGGGAGTGTTTGACATGACAAATAACCCTTTATACTTTGTTTTGGGTAAAAATGTGATAAAGATTATTTCACCTAGTAGTGATTTTGAAAATTTTGTGTAACGAAACTGGTCCATTCCATTCTGATATAGGTAGATCTATTTCTGTTTTTTTATACAGCACCACATTTGAGGCATACTTAATTTGACTACCAAACTAGCCTATAGTCAGTCTTAACACGCCTCAATTGGAATGGTTCAGTTTCACTTGGCCCATTCCATTAGGGTTTAGGTAGTTGCCGTCTTGAATTTAATATGAGGCTGAACTTAAGACGTGTTAAGCCTTACTATGAAAATGGCACAAAAGAGACGTCCTTCTCTCCACTGCGTCCTTCCAATCCTTATCTCCCGAAGAACCAATAGAAACAAACCTAAAATAAATATAGAAAAACCTATATAAAATGAAAATAGGACAGCTCAATTTATTCTCTAAAATATAATTTCACAAAAATAATTATAATTGGAAGGACTAAACATTAACACTATAGTACTTTAAGAGAGTTAACTAGCGATCAATTCCCTTAAATATTGCAAGTAGGATTAATAATAATGTGCTGATAATTCGAATGAAATAAACAATTTAATTTTGGCTTTGGCTTTGGTTTGTAAATTCTACTATTACTAGGGCTAGAATTATAGAGTCATACGTATTGCACTGAGTTTATTAATTTAGTCTACGTCATGCAAAAAAGTATGTGATTGTGCAAGAATTTTTTTTAAACTATTTTAGAAATTGTATTTATTTTCTTAGAAAACTACCGTGCTCTGTGGAAAAATTCTCTTAAGAGTTCTCGTTGTTTATTTGCAACACAATTAGTTTTTCTATGTTTAAGAACGTTTTACGTATTTTAATATTAAAGCAAGAATAAATACGTTATGTTAAAGTATTTTTTTAGCACAACGTTTTATTACGTGTTCAGGTTGTACGCATTTGTACTAATTACGCTAGTAAGATAGGGACGAGGAAGTTTGAATTTTAAAAATTGTACCTGCGTTTATGTGAAGGGAGAACGAAAAACAATTCTGGAAAGAACCTCCAGTGCACCCAACCGGGATTCAAACCCCAATCTCCCTCTCTTCTCTTCGCTTGTCTGGTTTAACATGAGAGTGACGCCTTAGACCATGCTGCTACCGAAGTAGGTTATGTTATTGGTTTTCACATAACAAAGCAAATATTCTAGATGGTACTTAACAATTCTTGTTTTAAAGATAAAAATTAATTTTACTCTACAGGGATTCAGAATATTTTGTGTAAATTTATATTTTTAGTTGAAATACTAAAACAAGAGTAGCTTGTAAGGAAATTCACCATCATTCCCTGTGAATGAACGAGGAAGCTCACATTCTGAGAAGAAAAATATTAATTCTTTTTTCAATTGATTTATGATCTGCCGAGTCAATGTGTTTCATATTATTAATTCAGCCAGCAGTTTTGGGAAAACATTCTGTATTTTGTCTTCAGGTCTTACTACCCGCGATTGCTTTAATTATTTAAATGTAGATAATAAAGTATTAATTATTATGTTATAATTAAAATTAAATGTACCTACATTTTCATGGAGCGAAGTGGAATTTTTTTAAAAGGAAAAACAGCCTTGTTTGATGGCAAATCCATGGGGGGAAGGGTGATGGGGGCAATCGACCATCCTAGAGACAGTATTTTTTTTATAACTTTTTGTATTAAATTTGTGTTTTTCTTAAAAGTACTAAATTTTTTATTATGGATAGTTAAGATTATTTTTCTTAACTAATATTTTTTTTGCTATTATTAAAATTATTATAAGATTATTAACATTATTAATTATATATTTGAAGAAGCATTACTAAAACCAATAGCTCACTCCCCTCTTTCCTCGACAACAGGGCCTGGATCCACTCTTGGTCTCGTTATGCTTAGAGAGTATTCGAACCCTGAACCAGCCAACCAAGCTAGATATGCCTGACATTTAGTCGACGTGATTACTGAAGCTATCCATTACAACGTGTTTGTTTTACATCAAAGAACAACCATCACTTATTTATTCGATCACTATTGTGAGTGAAAAATAAAGGGTCAACATAGTAGAATATCTCCTTTAAAAAGAAACGTCTTCTCTCAGTTAACATTGGAACAACTCTTAAATGAACTATCATTTGTTTTGAACGTGACGCGGAATAAAGTAAGTTTCAAGGAGACTGCTCACTTCAATTACACCACCAGTTTAGTTAAATTAAAACTATATTCATTTAAAATAGTTTAAATAAGTTGCACGCAAGTTAATTTAAATACTGGGGGCAATAATTATAAACGAGATAATTATGTCACTTCAGACGACTATAAATCATAAAGAAGCTCGTCCGGATTTTATAAGTGATTTAATTATTTAGTGTGAGACAGAGAATCAATTTAGTCAACAAGTATTCGCACTTCTAGCAGGGCCGTCTTGAGGAATGTATAGGCTCTCCACCCTCAATTTTTAAGGCCTTTATTTTTTAAAGAGCCCTTATTTACTTTAGCATAGTTTTAACATATTAATTCGGTGACATTAATTATTTAGGGAAAAGGTGGTTGAGGGCATCAATAACTATTTAATAAATTAAAACACTTACTAAGGAAAGATATTCAGAACACTTATGACTTTATAGAAGTGTGTCAATAATTTTAAGATAAGTTTTTTCCCACTTTTTTGTTTATTATTTTTATTTTAGTACATGAGTAGCTTGAATATTGGTTATGACAAGTTAAGATACATTAAATGACTCAGAATTCTAGAGACTGGTTATTTATAGTGGCCATTAGCCTAGATCAATGGGTTGTTGATTGCTCGGAGACTGCGGTCTCGTCTTTTTTTTTTCTGTAAAAATTTAATTGTTTGAAGAACGCGAAAAAACCAAAGGGACATTAAATGTATCTGTTTTAGTTTCAGATCCTTGTTTATAGAGATATTCCCAGTAGGCAAATAATTGTGTCTGTTTCTAGCCGCTCGCTTTTCTTTCGTTTATAATATTAATATTTGGACATTAAATTAAAATATTAAATATAAAGTTATTGTTTGGGGCTAAAGTATGACCAACATAAATAATAAAAATAGTAAAATTTTTCATTTAGAACCACGCCTTACAACCCATTCGAGCTATATGCATCTGTAGTAATTATATTTATGAGATAGGGATGAGGAAGGTTGAATTTAGAGAAAGTATAATCAAATTTTCGTGAGGAGAAAGTGGAAATTAGTTTTTAAAAAACTACCCTCAATACACATCTCTGGGATTCGTACTCAGAGATTCTTGTCATTGGCAGTTCAATCTATTGCGAGAGTGACTCCATGGACAGTTAAAACACAGAAAGGAGAATAATGTAATGGAAATTGAGAAAGCATAGATACAGAAACGAATAGTGGCAAATCGGAATTATTGTAAATCATAGACAGTCGCATAGCTCTTACCTACATTCCTAGGCTAAAACAATTATTGATTCTGTATTGTGATGATACAAGTTCCATATTGGGCTAATGGCCGGTACATGACCCGGAGTCCATTCGCGGGACAGACTGAGTAGAAGTTGAGGTGTGTTTGGTACCTCAACAGATGGTGGAGTTGAAGATAGAATTTCTGCGGGGCCTTGGAGTATAAAGTAAAATGTTATATCCCCCATTGCCATGATTATATGTCTGAATTATAGTTTTTGTAAATAGTAATGTATTTACTGGGTTCTGTAAAAACTGTATACAATGGTATATGCTGTAAATACCGTATATATCATTCCATAACATTAAATTAATAACAATGACGGCCGCTCAGTCAGTATACCTCAATCCCGGGCTTCAGCCAAATTTGTTCAGCATTAAGAATTTAAAAAAATTAGTAAAATTAGAAATAATAGGTTTTTAAATATGGTCTATTATTAAAAGGCTGGAACAAATATTCTTTAAGATGTATAACAAATATTATAAATAAATTTAACACGTATTATTAGAGAAATGTAAATTAAATACAATAAAAAACTTGGCATACAATTAAAACACCATATAAATAATTCTTCAAAACCATTACAAAATTGCTGTGAGCTCTTTTAAATTGGGTAGATTTAAGTTAAACTAAATTGTTTGCAAAATTGATGCTATAAAGTGTTTTTCATTCGTAATTTTGGATTCCGTGTTCATTATTTGTACAGGAGGAGATATCTGCCGGTTAAAGTTTGACTAGTTTAGATGCTCGCACCATAACCAGGAATCTTATAAACCATGAATAATTTTTTTAATTCTCACAAAACATCAAAAGAGATATAAGAATCACATAAAATTAACTGATCCACCTTAAAATTATGTACTCATTCTTCACCGGTAATGGCAAGATAAAATCATTAAAATCTTTACAGTGTTCATATTAGAAAGATAATGAGACACATTGCATATTTTTCATCAGTAAGCTCTTCATAATTTGAGATTGTATTTATATAAATTGTATTTGTAATGCTTAATCTATTTGTTAGCCTCTACATTTTTCAAGGAGAACCAAAGTTTCATTTTATGACGGAACCGATCGTATACATCCCGGCGTCCTTTTTATCAGATTATGAACGTGTTAGTATACGACCTTTATATATATATATATATATTAAGATAATGGGGCGGGGTGATTAAGAAAATGTTCCAGCATTTTATCTGGAGTGATAACTACCAACACTTTTCCCGGCAAGGATTTGAGTCCCACATCCCTCGCCAGAATTAGATGAGCCTGACATTTAGACGGTGTGCCCACGGGGATTCAAACATTGATATCTTTCACGGGGATAGCACCGCTAATTTATGTTAGAACGGTCATCCAATCAAATACTTCCTTACCGTGGTTGAGTGCATCCGGCATTTGTGAGGGTGAAAAATAAGGCGAAATAAAAAATTAGTCCACGAGATTTTCCGTTTGATATAATTAGACCACGTAGAATGTGTACCAGCATTTGTGCGGGAAAACCATACAATCACATCCTGAGAGTACATCAGCATTCGGTGGATGCGTAAGCACTATTGACGAGTAACGGTAAATCTATGCTGTTTTACATGACTCGAACGCTCATCGTCGCCAAATTGTCAGTTCAACAAGTCGAGACAAGAATTAGCATGGGAAACCTTGCGGTGTAAGTTTGTCGGTTCGACGTGTCGAGACAGGAATGGTTGATGTCTCAATCCTCCTTGGAAATGGGTTTTCCCGGTGACGTCAGATGACTCATACCTGGTGCCAGTTTTCCGGCTCGACAAGACAAGTTGAGCCAGGAATATAATATATTCTTAAAACCACGAGGTCATTGACCCTGTTCATCTCATACCACCACAAGACGACGTGACGTCGATCGTAGGAGGGAGGCGGTGAATATATAGGGACTCGCTTGGTGCATAATTTATGAGCGTTTGTAGAGCGGTTCAAGATGGACAAGTTGCAGCAGCTGGTAAATATTGTTGACTCCATGCAGACCGTAAAATGGTGTGATCTAATCGTCGATCAAAAGTACTCAGCGGGTAAATTAAAAGTGCTCAATACAAGGCTCAGGAGACATCTATTAATAACATATCTTGATGGCGAGTTTAGTGTATTTTTACCCTGTCGTTTTGGTACTCTACAGAGAAAGACGTGTGCGAGGTTAATAACAAAAAACTGGTATCTGGAGTAAACCCGGTTCACCTACCATTGTGAACTTTGAACTCGTTAAAAAGTACCTAACAAAGCGCTAAGAGACGGGCAGAAGATTCAATAAGTCGGAATATTGGGCAGTTAATACAAGAGCACAAGTTAAAGATGTGTAATAACGTATTGCGACGGTATATATTTATATATATACAGTAGAAAAGTTACAGACCCTACAAACCATCCAGCACGTTTAGCACTCAGATACGCTCACCATGTTTAAAACCGGCTATATTAATTTAATGTTTGTAGGTAATACGATTGCGGGACGTGCCTATATTACAGCAGAAAATATTCACAGTGTGGCTGTGAGTGATAGACATGTAATTTCCAAAGTAGTGAACCACAACAGAGGTGTGCCACAGGAGCAAGGCTACATCGAGTTTTGTGACTCTATCTGTCACATGATAAGAGAAACTGAAGTAATACCCTACGAGAGAATCGAGGTATATTACATGTTTGAAATGACATATGCAGTGTACAATTTCCGCAAAGGGCACAATGTGGCCGTGTTGCCCAGGTCTCCACCACTCTTTCGATCTTTACACCACCCACCACCATTCTTCATGACACCGTAGCCACCACCCCCATCCTCAGAGTCACCAGCGTACTCACCACCAGAGTCACCTGATTACGCACCGCCAGATTTGTCTGCCTAACAGTAATCATAGTCGGCAGAGTACTCACAGACAGTCACCCACGTGCCCACCACCAACGGAGGAGGAGGAGGTAAAGTCCGAAGAACCCATAAATCTCGAAGATTTATCAATGTACAAAACTAATTCAAATGTTAAAACTATGGGTGAAATGTCCGATGACTACATAATCGGTTTGGGCAGTTTCAACAACGCCTTCCTTCCCAAGTCTGCCTATTATCTGGATTGTAATCGATTTAAATATAAAACACGCTGTAGGACATATCTCGGAGGACCATTTGTGATATCTAAAAGTGTATTAAAAAGTTAGGCGTGCTCACTGAATGTTAAGTGTTGCCATAACCTTATTTCACTACGTTACTATTCTCACAAACTTTGCTGACGTTATTGGAGCTGGCGGCGACATATTGGTGAAATATTTTCGATATATTGAACCATTTTTACTATGTGAGAGGGGGACATGTATACATATTTTATAATATTCTTAAGAAAACTCAGTTCGTGAGTAGAGAGCGTTACTGCTTGAGTGACAGTGGGTTTTTTCTCCCGAGACGTGGACAGGGATATTTATTTACATCATTTATTTCGCATCATCTACACCGGCCAATATGTTATTTAAATGTAGCATTTCTGAGGGATCCTATGCAAAGCTCTCCAACCTTATTCGACACAAATATCAATATCATCGGATCACTTCCAATCCTGCTTCAGAGGTTCACCAGGATGCCTGTTGGGACGAGGAGGTATTGTGAACCGCATTAGGCGTTATTTAATTAGATGCATTGTTTCAAAGGGTCCACAAATGTCTATAAATTTAGATTTATCTTTAAAAAATTAGTAAAACGGTCTAAAATGTGTGCTAGACGGCAACATAAGAAGTTGAATTAAAATGGATTTGTGAAAAGTTAGATAGTGTCGTTAGTGTCACAGAAAAGGTAAATATATTGTATATTAATTGGAAAAATGTAGATAAACGCAATATAATTAAAATTGTTTAGGAAAATATAGAAAATAGGAGATAAGAGGAGGATAAAAGGTTAATAAATTACGCTATTAATCTTCTAGACTCTGTCCTGAACACGTCTCATCTACGACGGAAGGTGTACAGGGCATTTTGGAATGCGGATCAACATGTCAAACTCAAAGACAACCATTTTGGATGTGATTCATCGGTAGAAAGCAAACTTAATCGAACATATCCTTAGGAGGAATTTTCATCTGTACTATGTCATAGAAGGAAATATTGAAATACACAGGAGCTTAAGAATAAAAAGGATTCAAATATTGGATGACTAAAAGGTAAAAAGAAAATTCTAGGAGCTGATAGAGTAAGATGGTCAAGTGGCATTGGTAGTCTAAATTCACCGAAAAAAGGAATGAAACTGTTTTAAGACAGATCACATAATATTAATAATGATAATAATAATAATGATAATGATAATAATAATAATAATAATAGGAATAATAAGTAAAATTAGTTGGGAAGCTTATTCACAATCTAGAAAAAACTCAATGCTCTTTCTTAAAAGTCTACCGATAATATTGTATCTTCCTCTGTCAATTATTGGCCCAAATTATGTTTGATTAAGACACCCTAAAGATATGTTCAGTAATACTATAGTATATAACCCTCTTTGAATTACAGAAGATCAACTTAATTAGCCTTTCCTTTTAAATAATATTGTATGTATTCTAGAATATTTTGCATCTTGTGTTATTTTGTTTGGCTTCAATGATACGAAATTGATAACCATTAAAATACTTTTACGACTATATAATGCAGTGTAATATTATTTTTTTAAATTAAATGAATATTGATATAGTCGTGGAAAATGTAACTATTTGACAAAACCTTAATATTACATACTTCTATATTAAACAGCTGTACCATACCAATATACTGTACAATTTATAACATTAGCTATTAAGACTTTCATACTACATACTTGTATAATATAAATTAAACATAATAAAATATCAAATGTGTATTCTGATTTTATTAAAAAGTCCTAATTTAAATAAATCTCTTATAACTAAAATGTATGTTTTAAAAACTCTCCATTGTTTTAATTAGATATCATATGAATACATGTATTTCTAGGGTACTTAATTCAAAATTATTACATACAGATTATTTAAATAAAGTTTAAACCCTGAAACTGAAGGTGCTCCATTTCAAAAAAGTGCAATAAGTTACCTATAAAATAATAATAGAAAATCAAAATCAATAAAAAATAAAATTAAGATTATTAGCGATATTTAAGATTCACCATAGCACCGTACCCTCTATATTTAGCGAAAATTTTGAACCTTTTATTTGCAGCGATGATATTTAGTTTTAAGACAAACTTTGTGTTGACCACTTTCATCAATAATGTCGAATTCCTGTCCGTAAGCCGTGATCTCTCGAGCGTTTGTTCTTTTTCATTAGATTATTTTTTAGCCTTGCTTCTTACTAGCTGTTCAGGTTATATGTATATGTACTATTTGCGCTATTGAATTATGTAAAAAAGGGTGGAATTTAGAGGAAGTATACACATATTCGCATGGAGGGAGAGAGGAAAAACATTTTGGACAAAACCACCATAAGTAGATGCGATTGTTATTTGAATACAAATATCCCTGACATCGGCAGTCTATTCTATTGCAATAGTGACACCTTAGGCCATGCGGCCACCAAAGCAGGTATTTTCTTAGGAGAAAACAAATGCTCACACAACTGTTTACTACCAAACATTGCACATACTGTATTTGGTGCATAAATTTAACCATCATTTTCAAATAGATGGCGAGTAAAGAGTAAAATATTGTACACATACCTCTCCTGATGGATTTCCACAAATAGTCACCAATTTACAATTGTCATAATCCAAAATTATGTATTCCTACAACTTTTATAAAAAAGTATAATTGGGTTGAATTGTATGTTGGTTCATAAAAGGATCGATGGGCCAAACATAATTATGAATCAAGCCACAAACGGCCTATGAACTACCAGTTTGATATGCCTCCTCTATCTTGAACGATACACCTTCATAAAATAATGTAAATTACACTTGATATCTTAAAGTGTATATAAAAGGTTTGTACAATTTAGTGTTTTATTTTGCATTTATTTGAGGTATTTAACGTCCACTTTATAGACCTACTGCTTAAATAAACACACGACTCGTAAAATAACTTAAAACTAGAACACACAAAACACCTACTCCCTGGGTGTTAACTAATTACTGTGAAAGGGGAAACCCACATTTCACCAATGATACATTTTTTGGACATGCCAGGAATTTAAACCAAGACCCGTATCTCAGAAAACAGGCATGATACTGACTGAGCTATAGCTTCGTCTTCAGACAATAAATTACTTAGTGTAACTAATATTTATTTGCAATTAAATTACTTAATGTAACCAATATTAATTTGCAATTAGTAGGATACTTATCAGCAAAATACCGATCTTTTATGGGTCAAAAAAAGTGAGCGTCAGTAACGTTTAGGTTATGTTTTTTACGGTGACAGACAGGCCCTAGTTCGAATCGTGGTTAGATTTACTGAAGGAGGTTTTTCTTAAATTTATTCCCACTTTAAATCCACGATAAATGTTGATACATTTCCTCCAAACTCTATAAAAATCATTCTTACACTATTAGATTAATAAAATTAAGGGTTTACCTGTACGGGTATGAATACATGTCAAAAACAAAATGTACTATAAATAGAGTCAGTAAACTTTATTCCTGACATTTAAAAACAATTTAGAGATGTGTGTGTCTTGCACGAATCGCTTGGAACTTTTTTACTTCAAGCCACAAAAATAATTAAAACGTTGATTTAAGACGGTAAGAAGAGACAGTGGCGCTATCTTTTCTATTAAGATGGACAGTTCTCATCTACTCGTATTTACAGTTCAGTGGTGAGGAAAGATCGATGAAGATCGATAAGAAGTGACTCTTAAAATGAATAAAATATATTTTTGTATGACAGCCACACACGTATACTAAACTACACGGCGTTAATCATAAAAACATTTAGTTTTGTCCGAATTGTGTGTGATGTTAAAAAACTATGGGGAGGGGACTGGTGGTGATGGTAGGGAGGCCCAAATAATTTAGCACAGCGCCAGGGTTTGGGGCCGATTCGATTCCTTTCAGCTCTTATTGAAATAGATTTCTCCCCAAGGCGTATTATTGACCTTTTTTTCATGTGAAGAATATACATTTTCTGTACATATTCCCTTTATTACTACCCACCTCGTATATCCACATATTTACATTAATGGGGTAGTAGTGAAGTGTGTGGAGCTTGCTTGGAGGGAGCTTAGTAAAATATTTTGTAAAAAAACTTTCATTACTGCCAGTTTGGATTATAATCCCAACAGCAGTTTCCCAGACAAAACAGATAAGACGGAACTAGCGCCTTTGTACCTATGCTCACCGGTATGAGTAGAAATAGAGTTAAAATAATACAAACATAATACAAAGTGTTAACAAATACGTATCGTACAAAGGAAATTCGAATATTACAGAAAAAATAGATTGAAGATAATTTTTTAAATATTATATTTCATAAATCAAATAATAACATAAAATTATTTCATTAAATTCCTTTACTCCTCCTCTAAATCCAAAAATTAGTATATATGCACTATACTTATCAGAGTAACCTTTTAACTTTGGTATAAATATAGGTTTTTCATTCTCCAACAACGGGGTCAATTATTACCTAGATTATAAGTGAAGAAATATCTTTAGGCTGGCCAGCTGCTTTTACAATTGAGTTTTTTCAACTAGGCTTTTGTTATTTTCCGATAGTTACAATCAATGAGGTGACCTGGTGGTCTAGGGGTAAGGTGTCGGACTTCTATGCTGGCGGCCGGGGTTCAATCCTCGGTCCCGGCAAAGATTTATCTGAATACCAAACCCTTCCTTCACCTCTGACAAGACATCTTGTGAATGTGAGGAATGCCAGGCCTCCATCGTGGTTCGGATTCCACGTTAAACTGCAGGTCCTCCATTTCATCTCACAATCACCCTACCATTACACATTAGCGTAAGTGCATATAACCCGAACGGGTAGTAAGACGCGGTGCTAATAATAATAATACAATCATTGAATAGCTCAACAATAACCTATTCTATGTGATTGTGAGTATAATATTGATATTTTGCACCTTTTTATTTAATATATCTAAACAGAATTGAGAAGATCAGATGCACAGACAGGGTGACAACTGAATAAACGCTAAGAATAGTGGGTGAGAAGAGAACTATCTTGGATGTGATTCTTCGGTGTAAAGTAAACTGAATAGGACACATCATTAGGAGGAACTGTCATCTGCGCGACGTCATAGAAGGAAAGGTTGAAAGAAAGATGAGCTTAGGAAAGAGGAAGATTCAAATATTGGATGACTTGAAGGAAAGAAGAAAATTCTGGGAGCTATAAAGGAGGAGGTAGGGGACATGGTGCATTGACGGTATAGGATCACAAACAAAAGGCATGGACCTGTAGTAAGTCAGAACACATAAAAATAATAATTTCTACAAAATATTGGGCCTATTATTAAAAATATGGCTACTAATTATATATTAATAATATTTAGGATAGTTTGGACGAACTACCTGGGATTCCTCAAATTAATAAGGTTCAATGCGTGAGATGTTGACTATAGATAACTTTCATAATTGAAAAATATACACTTTTTACTGACAAAATCCAAACAGCAAGAGAATAATACTAATTATTTGATATACATTTTATATCAAATGTTTTAGTAATCCGCTTATATAACTTAATTGAAGTCCTTTCTCTAGACCAAATATAATAAATTATTTAATTAGATTTATATATTTTTTGCTCCATGCATTAAAATTCACCCAGGATCTCCAAATTTCATTACGATTTTCATTTTTATTATTATTTAGCATCGCGTCTTACTACCCATTCGGGTTATGCGATTACGATTTACTTGAGTACTGATTAGGAATTTAGGATTGAATGTAAATGTAAACTTAATTACATGAGAAATCGTGGGAAACTATCTGGCAAAAATATACCCTTAGTACGCCCGAACTGGATTGGAAGTCTGACCTCTTCCGTACCACCAAATAAGAGTACGTGAGCTTATCTTAATCCACGTGACCACAAGTGAAGGTATGAATATTGTAGTAATATAGGTTTCCCAAGTGATATCACAATTATTTTAATCACTTTTGTTGGTTATGGTAAAGATAATTAAGCCCTTAACGTGCACTGAAAGTATTTTTGTCAAATCGTAAGCAACTAAATAATTAACATAGAAAATAAATTATTATTTTTTTGAACCACTGACTCTTCTTCTCAACCAATAAGAAATCATTTAAATGATATTGTTGAACTAAAAGTCAATTGAAATATAATATATTTAAAATAAAGTTAAGGTACATATTAAACAAGGGTGACTACTACGCAGGATAAGAAAGTAGTCTAGTACGTCCTATCGTTCCACCCCTTGAGGCTATCAAATAACCTACTTTCCATAACCAGGTGGTTTACCGTTATTCCCCCACCCACATCCTGTGGTTGCGTCATAAACCACATCCGAGAATATTTCCAGTGAGAGAGAGTGTGTATTGTGATGTCAATTAACCTACTTTCCATATCCGGTTGATTTACCGTTATGCCCGCACTCACATCCCCCTCTTCCACAGACCCCCCGGTGGGGGTGGAGGGCCACCAAATTATCCTAAGGCTGATGGGCTTAGCCCATTTGATTTTAATGTGTGCCGCAAGGGTTTTGCAGTCTTGGGCACTCCTCCCATAAAATGTAGGAATCGCTACTGAGGGCGGGGAACGTGCACGAGCATTTTCTCTCGACGGTTGTTTATCATAGTGTGTGAATATTGGTTCCCTGTTGCAACACTCCCATCCTCATTGTCACATATATTTGGTAATAGGGTTTTCCCTGCGACATCACCTGAACCTGGTGCAAGTTTGGCGGCTCGACAAGACTAGTCGAGAGAGGAATAAATCACGACCATAAATTATGTCACAAAGGGTTTTACCTGATTACTTATACCTGGCGCCAGTTTGGCAGCTCGACAAGACAAGTCAAGACAGGAATAGATTGTGCGAGATCATGCTTGGTGACAGTTTGGTGGTTCAACCAGCCGTGACTCGTAAAGGACAAACAGGTTTAGCGTGAGTAAAGCACGATTGTAACAAACATGTATTTATTATACATTAAGGGTTTCACATACATACATAATATGTACTATACACTTTGACACGAATGACGCATATATTCGTTCATACGTTTTCCTACAGTGTCTCTTAGATGTGTTAGTAAAATTTTCTTTTGTTCACAATCCAACATGTAATAGTCCAAGCCGACGACTTGACATGTATAGTAGGTAGCGCTGATAAGATCCACGTTTCTGATGTGTGTTTCCACCCTAGGTTGCTCGAGATCAATGACATCCACCGATTCTGTTAAAGTGTCACATACATCCACGGCGAATGTGTCGATCAAATCGTTGCAATATCGTGCGATGGGTACCAACCACATATCCAGTCGGTGGATGGTGACATTTATGAGGTCCCACACTTCACAAAGACGCGCAGAGTTAGGGGCTAGATAGACAACCCGTTTGATTCCGGCATCGCGTTTCTCACTGATGACAACCATACGGTCACCGCACATACGTCTCAGAGAGATTTCGTGATTAGTCAGACTAATCTTCTGAGGAGGCTGCATGTTGCTAAAAAAAGTTTGATAATATGACCAACTTGTAGTTGACCAGTTCTTGCCACTCTGTATGGCTTAACACGGAACAATTTCCTCCAAATTTTTCTAGCTGGAAATAGGGTGTAAAGTTATTCTTGTCACTCAAGCAGACTATGATTCGTTTAGCGTCGACTTCGTCCAGGGGAAAAAAATTGTTGAAGATACTGGTTATTGCGAGTGGCTTCACCAGCTTTTCTTTGTGGTTGAAAACATCTTAACCTTCCATGATGTTTGATCACTTGGACGACTGTCATTATTATGACCAGCACGCCGTCGGGACGCTACTTTTTTAGGCGCACGCTGTTTGGACACAGCCTCTTGAGGGGTGACAGGACCCCACCGTCTAGAAAAATGTGTTGTAATATCTCACTACCTTAGCGTTGCTGCCTGGAATGAAAGTTTTCATTGGAATGTTCTGGGCGCGATAGAGAAGGTACATGAGACAGTAATGACAGCAAACATCTGAGGCTATGCTATGAAGTTGTATTGTGCTATGAAACGTATAGGAAGTGTTTTTGCGAATTAATTTCAAATGTGATTTTATGCAGGGTGGAAAACCATAGCTTTCAAAGTATTCTCCTACGCTTTTATTGTCGATAAAGATGGCAACCCAATGCTTCTTTGTACTACAGATCACATGTTTTGACGTATGAATTTGTTAAATTGTGGGATTCTGGCAGCTTATAATAGTATTTGTATTATTATTTTATAGGTATTGATAATATCTATAAAGGTGGCAGATGCAGATCACCTGACTTGACGTATGAATATGTTAAATAGTGGGGATTCTGACAGTTTTAGAAAATACAAACTTTTGTCTCTATTCAACATCAAAGTTGTGGATCACATGATTTGACGTAAATACTTTTCGTCCCACTATAGCCGTCACCATAGAAGGCAGTATATTAAGAAACCCATCGCTAATGACAGGGTTGAAATAGGGAAAACAAACCTATTCAATGCAGTCTTTAACTTTAACACACATATAGAGTAAAAGTATAATCTAGTCACATTAGTTCACTGCTGTAACTTCCAGGTTTAATTCTTATTGTACGTGCCATAAAATTACTTACATATAACATTGTCAATCTCATCCAAATCCCTATAGAAGTAATCATTGTAGTAGCTGCTTGAACAAAAACCTTACACCCGCCGAGGAACAGTCGTGGGACGGATGGTAGGTACTTCGTTGGCGAGCTCACAATGTTCTGAAACGTACGGCACATTGTTTACATATCAGTAGTTTAACCAAAGATCTCTGGGGGAGTTTAATCTTGTTAAACTTTTCAATACACCCCCCCCCCCCCCC